>JBBBVT010000001.1:27140407-27153184 GCA_037177035.1 Craterocephalus eyresii
CCCCCCCCCCCCCCCCCCCCCCCCCCCCCCCCCCCCCCCCCCCCCCCCCCCCCACAAAACTCTTGGAAAAAGACTGAAGTGCAGATGTTTGATCAGAATAAACGTCAGCATGTCAGGTGAATAATCAGTGGAGGGCGATGATTTGGGCTTGTTCTGCAACCAGGATCTGGGCACCTTGCAGTCTCTGAGCGGGCCATGAACATCTCTGTACACCAAAGTATTCAGGACTGCGGACTGTGAGAGGGTCTGTCTGCCAGCTAAAGCTTGGGAAGCAGAGTGAGCCAGAATTCCTCCACAGCTGTGCGAGAGACCGACAAAGTCAAAAAGCACAAGTACTTCAAGTTACTGCTGCTTAAAGTGTTTCTATAAGCTTATTTTTCTCTCACTGCTTCTACATGTATACTTAGTTTCTGCTGATTAAATAATGACAGAGAAATGCATCATGCCCCGCTAATCTGTGGCTGAATTTCCCTCATTTTATGACCCTACTATACTTATAATTTTAAAGTTCACAGGCTGCAATGCTGCTTTTAAGTTGCCACATATTCTGTACCTGGGGGATGTTTTTGGAGGCAATCATCTGAAGGAGAGACCTCATGGCGCTAATGACGGCCTCTAGGAATTCCTCGTCTTTGGGTATCTCTAAAACAAAATACAGACAATCTTCTTATTGACAAACCTGGAAAGCAAGTTAGACTCAGATCTTCACAATCACAGAAGATCAAACATAAACATGAGACCTGCAGCGCCAAAGACAAGCGAGGACAGGTGCTGTGCTGCTTCTTGCAGGGCTGCGGCACCGCCCAGAGATTCTGCATCCATGGTGGAGAGGATGCTGTGGAGGCAGGTCAGCGCGCGGGACTGAACGCGCTGCATCCTGAAGCAGAACAACACTATTTATGTTAGTATTTGAACCTAAAAGAGCAAAGATGCGCCTCGTCTTTGGTCAGACAGAGAGCTTAAAAAGTAGATGAGCGGTGCAGAGAATCACCTCTTTGTCAGTCCTCTCCAGGAGGAATTCTGATGACACGCATCTACAGCTTCCTGTCCCGGGGTCCCAGTCTTTTTCAACACCTTGAATCAAAAGGGGGAAAAAGCATTAATCAAAGGCATTGTGTAAGTGTTACTAAACATATAAGCCTGGGGGAGATGTTGGGTAAGGCTTGCTCCACAGGCAATAAGTTCTAAGTGTACACAAAGATGACAGGGGGAGGAGCTCCTTCCCTATATCATGAGACAGAAGCGTGGTGCAATTGAAGAAGCAGACTGTTTGCCTTCTCTGGTATGTTGTGGTTGATCAAGGCCCCGTGAACTTCAGCTGACAAGCACAGTGGGGACATCAGATTGGACACTCCATCACAAAGGCCATCGGGACCCATGTCGCTTTCATCACTGCTGGATTCCTCCTCCCACTCGTCATCTGAAGGGTCTGAACGGGATTGCAACGATACAAACAAGGCAAAGCATCAAACGAACTGTTCTTCTCTGCAACAGCCTTTCATACTTGGTGGCCGTGTCACAGGACATAAACTTGATGAAACGCGCCGCCCCCCGGGGGTCAGCGCTGCCGTCCGTGCCCTCAACACTCACCGTCAGAGCAGCACATGTTGACGATGATCTCCAAGGACGTTTGCTGGGCTGTTAGCAAGGCCGTCGCCTCCCTCAGCTCCTCCTTGCCCCTCTGGATGTAAACAAACAGCCGTGTGAGTCAACATCCCGGGAAAACAATGGCTGCCAGCGCTAATATCACACAGTCTGGGTTCAGCTGCTCGCCACAAAGAGGAGAGTCACTCCTCCCCATGTGGCCCAATATATGAAGCTGAAGATTTTACAAGCATGATGTGAATATCAAGCAGCATAAAAGATATTCAGTTTTATTTGATTATTTTGTACATAAAGTAACGCTTTGGTGTGTAAACCACAATATTCTTTAGACGGGGAAATCTGGGACATCGCCGAGGATGTCGCTCACGGTTGGCGGGTTGTGGCTGTGACTGGGCTGCGGGGGACGTCCCCGTCTCGCCAGGGTCAGGTCTGGGGGCTGTCAGCGTGGTAGACGCCGGTCGCTGGTCCCCAGATGAACCGTGCTGCTGAGCGTGTCCCTAATCCGCAGGCCCCGCCCCCGACGGTTTGTCTGTGCTGTCAGTCTGGCTTTGTGCTTGGGGTTGACTCACACGCCGCCTTTTCACCGAGCATCAATGGCCGCTTCCAACACAGAAGCGGTTCGTTTCCTTACCACGAACACAGATTTCTCAAAGCAGAATTTAATTGCCTTAAAATAAAACCTTAGTTTATTACCTCATTCGTGTATGTGGTGTGTTTCGGCTAAATAATCTTGGCTGTGGATTATTTTTATAAGACTAAAACCTGCCAACCACAAAAGTTTTTGCAGCATGGCAACAAAACAGCTTCATGCACATCGTCTCCTAAATTTTATAAAAGTACGAATCACAATATCAAGTCACTTTCTGCTTTGATCACTTACAGGAAGGAGGTCGGAGAAGTCCTTATCAACCTTGGCTGATTTTCCATTCTTCCTCACTTTGGGCTCTTCCTCCTCAGCCATCTCTTCCTCAGCGACCTCTCCGTCCGCGTGCTCCTCTACGTTAGTCGCTGGAGGCGCACTTTGATAACGGACCTCTTCTGCGTGTCGGAGTTCGGGGATTAACACGCCTGCATCAAAGTCCAGGCAGCGAGACAGAGCGGCCACCGCAGCGTTGAGCGTCTGAGCCTGGCGGGCGGCAGGTAGACTAGCCTTCATGTTCCAAAGCGTACCTGAGAGACAAAGCAGGCAGCGAGGAACTCAGAGGGGGCAATAAAAACACCAGACACAGAGTTTATCAGTCCTGTTTGTTTTCTTTACTTACCTGCATCTATATCCAAAGTGGATTTATGTGTTTTTTTACACCCTTCATGGAAGAAATAGTAATAGAAAGTACAGAGAGATAGAAAAAGGACAAGTTGTACCTGCAGCCAGTGTCCTGAGGAGTGTGTGGGCCATGCCAGGCTGAGATGACAGCAGCACATTCTCCACGGTGCCGAGCACAGCAGCATTCATGCTGCATAGAAGCTCTGGGTTATCCTCCGTCACAGTGTGCAAACAGTGGGCTGGAGAGCACAGAGGAGAGTCTGACTTACAAATCTGACTCCAGATTAGCGACTATCAGGCTTTATTAAACTCTGCATAGAATATTTACATTTAACCCATGACAGGAACACATTTAATCTATTAGCCCTGTTTCCCGGCCTTCATTCTCCAACATCCTGCTTTTATGAAGTCATTTGCTGCCTGAGCGAGCCTTAAATGTTTGGTCCTTTGGGAAATATTGCTGTATTATATGCTTTGGTGACTTAAATGAAAAGAGGCACCTCGCTCACTGTGCAAGTACCTAAACTAGTAAGTGAAAACCAACAGCCAGTCAGCTGAACCTCTGAAATAAAACTGGAAGTAGCACCAAGTTCAGCTCCGTCCAGTCATAAAAGACACAAACCTATCAGCATCCAATGGGGCTCCGATTTAAAACTACATCACTTATTTATATGAAACTGTCTGATTATACAGTAAAGGAGCAGCAGAGGGATATGGGAAGTCTGCAAAAAGAAAACGTTAAATTCTGAGTAGCCCCTCCAGTATTTTCTGCTCATTTTCAAGCTCATCTATTCTTATTTCTAAGCCCACTTCAAACTGATGGTAGCGACTCCAGTTGTATCGATCTTCCTGTCCAACTGTCAGCAGGAAAGGCAACGAGTTTGTTTCAATCAGTCCATCTGTCGTCACTCAAGGTGCACGACTGAGACGCAAACGATCAGAGCTGAATGAGCCAGCTGTAAAGTTAATGGGAATGCACAAGAAGAGTTTGCTGTTGGTGAGGATCCAAATGTCAGTCCTGCCACTGATGCATGTCCCCATACCTGGACAACAAACTGAACGGCCATGCACACCCGCCTTCATTCAGATTTAAATCATATCCAGTGGATGGCTCAAATGGGAACAGGATGCCCAGGAAAAAGCAGAGGTTAAAAAAAACACAACATAATCATGTCTGTTGAAGATGGAGCATATTTCCCCTTCATAACACATTCTCTGCTCTAATACGTATCAGTTCCAAATAAATCAAGAGAATCATCCAAAACATAGCTCAAGAAAGCCGACACTACCTAAATCTTTTTCAATTTAATTGTTTTTCAGCAGATGTGTAACCATCATGCTGTGTCAGTGAGGATAAGACACATGAGGGTATAAATCATTTTGTATCCTGCAGTCTGCAGACATGAAGCCCACAGAACTTGTACAAGCATGAAAGAGGAGCATCAAAGTGCAACATGCATAGGAGAAATTCTGTAGCAGTGTTCTGAGGAGCTTTCTAACCATGATTTGATCATTACAGTCTAAATAACGCCTCAGATCTTTGTATTATTGTAACAAACACTGCCCACCTTGATTACTGAAGGCAGAGAATTTGATTCATGTCAGGATTTTAAGCTGTTATGCTTTAATGTTGGAGTACAATACAGTACGATTTTAAGTTTAAAATGAAAATAAAAATACCTTATTAATAAGAGCATGTGCTTTTTACCCACCTGCAGATGTGGCAAGCTCAGTGTTGTTTGTGTGCCTCTCCAGACACTGGACGACCACATCCAAGAGACCTGATTTGTTGAACAAAGACAGTGCCTGGCTGCTGCTTTCACTGGCAGGACGACACAAACATGAGTAATTCATGCAGTCTTTAACCCTTTTATGCATAAATAAGTATTTCTATATACATACAATGTAATTACCACACTTTATTTTTTGATAAACAAGAAAACAATACAGAAATATATTTCAAAGAATATTCATAAAGAAATATGAAAATCTTATTCCATAAATAATTTTGAATAAGGATGTAGCCACGATTCGATTCTTGATTTTAAGTACTCAATTTAGATTTTTTACAACAAAATTAATTTTAGTTATTTTATGACCAAATGAATGGTTTTTTTCTTATATTTGCCTTTTTCTCCCTTGTTTAAAACTGTGACCTTACTGTGACGATTGCCTGTTATACTAACAAAACTTAACACTGAACAAATATTTATAGATATAGAAATGATCACAAAGTTGTATTTGTTTTGTAAGTCATCCGCATTGATGTATTGCATGCAAATCTATTTTCCTTTTTTCTACATTGCTTGGCATTTAAACCAGTTTGAATCAGTTTTAAATCGATTTTTGAAGTGTTATGTCCCTAATTTTGAATATAAAAAATACATTAACAAATAAAGTTTAATATGAATAAGAAATCAAATCTGTCTTAATGTAAATTATGTAAACGTGTGGCTCTATTTCTTCATAACAATATTAATTCATTCAAAAAGCAACGTAAAATTGTTCCAGGATTTTCTAGATTTCTTCAAAAGCTGCAGCTTATGCTCCGTTATCTGAAGCCACTACGCATGCTCACAAGTCGCTAACTGACACACAGGAAACGCTTAATGTGTCCCTTTCGGCTTACCATAGGTTCCACAGTAGGTTGACAGCCTCAGTTGCCACATCCTCCACAGCATTGTTCTGGTCTTTCATTGCCACAACAGCTGTGTCAAAACCAGCGCAGCACTGGAAAGAAAACAACACTCTGCTCCAGATATCAACAAAACAACAACTCAAAAACAACTTCTGTGATCATTCATCTCAGCCCGACCTCCTCAAAACCAGGTCAGCAGTGAGACAAGAGTTTTAACGGTCAGTGTGTCTGTTCGACTGCACCTCCAGCCTCTTTTTTACCCATCACCACGGCCTTCACTGTGGAGCGGCATCTAACTGCTGCGGGTACGAGAGCTGCTGTACAGCTGCTGATGAGGAGGAACTGGAGTGACGGAGGGAGCTGCAGTCTCACCTCCCTAAGCAGCGCTGTCAGAGGAGTCATGACGTCATGCTTCACCATGTCCTCGCACACCTCCTGACCGCCACAAGCACTCAGATTCCTATCAGGGAAGAGACAATCCACACACACACACACACACACACATATATCAGCCAGTGTGAGGAGACTGGTGTCAGAGATGCGGTTTGTGGGCGAGATAAGGATGTTATCTTAATCTGCTATATAGAACGGTGTATGGAGACAAGTGGTGATCATGAGGACTTTTAAACTTAAAGTGCTCCCTAAGTTAACTGGGAGGTACATCCAATCAGAAAGTGGGAACAATATGTCCAACCATGCAGATGTGATTTGTTTTCTACATGATGGACATCAAACGAAGGGAAAACATGGAAAACTGTGACCATCATGACTAAAGTAAGAGTCCAATAAAATCACTTTGATCAGGGGGGTCAAACTGGTTCACGACGGCTGCTATCTGGCAGGTTATTGGTGTTTCCCCGCTCCAACACACCTGATTTCAGCCAAATGGCTCCCACAGCTTGTTATCAGGGGTGGAGCAGGAAAATAAGAAACACCTGCAGTAAAGCTCAACCAGGACTGAGTTTGAGCTTGTGAATTAGACAAACAAAGTAATTATGTTTTAATTGTAGCATAGCGCCCCCTGTTGAAATAAACACAACTTACACTAACACTTAATAGAACTATCTTAAAGATGATTAACTAACTATGGTGGGAGATTTTTAACAACTTAACCATGGACAGAGAAGTAGATGTAGACACTGAATTAGAAAACTGTTGACTCAAAATGGATTTTTTGTCTGTCCCCATTGAGGTCTATCATGGAGTTTTCAAGGACCATATTTATATTTGGACAAGAAGGTAGAGTTGGACTAAACTGTGAGGTCTAATTTCTGCTTGATCATTCAACTATTCCCTACCGCACTCTATCAGGAAAATTTCAAGAACTTTCAAGGTAGAAAGTCGCAAAGATCATTAAATGCAAAAATGAAACTGGCTCTGAGGAGCACCACTCCAGGAAAGGAAGACCAAGAGTTACCTCTGCTGCAGATAATATATTACTCTGAGTCACCAGCCTCGGAAGCTGCAAATTAATAGCAACGCCTATCAGAGCCCGCATAAATCCTTCTGAGTTCAAGTAAGAGGGTCAAGAAACGGGAGAAATGGGGTACGGGGTAGCAGACCTGTGAAAATCTGCCAATATCTGAGATCTTTGGTCACATCTGCCATTTTTGTGAGATGCAGGGAGGGATGGGGTGTCTTGCTGGTGATACTATTACTATCCAAGGCACAGTTCATCACCATGGCTACCACATCATCCTGCAGACATATGACACCCCATCTGACTGACTGCAGCTTTTATTTGTTTTTCATCAGGACAGTGACCTCAACACTGATGTCAAGAAAGAGAGTGATGCGGTGTGAAACGAACCAACCAGCTGACCGAAACCCATTTCAGATGGTTTGTGTTATGTGTGGGAACCCCTGTAAGACTGTTGGTACTTTACCTAATGATGCTATAACAGAGCAGGGACATTTTACTAGCATTACCTGGGCAGGAGGCATGTAGGTTTGCAGAGCCTTAAAGGGTCACTGCTTTGCATATTAAATCATATCTTCATGTTTGTCTGTGTTTAATGTGTCGGCATTATAAGTGCGACCAAAACTTCTCAAACAGCTGTTTTCCCTCACACCACAGAAATGCAGAGGTGTAAACAAAGGTGTTTTTCAAAACTGTTTCAGTTAAAAGGTCCCTGTGCTGTGCATGTAAGGTCCATGTTGCACTGATGTGTGCGTAAAGGGATAACTGCACACGCATGAGGCCACTAGACTGCAGCTGAAATATTCAACAGGCTTTTCTTTTTAGCATGCATCAGCCACTTCCAGGCTGCCTTCATGTCACTAGTTTCATTTTCAGAACCGTTACTTCAACCCTGTGCCACTGCTTTAAACAACATTGTTTCCAATGGAATCAGATTTTACTTGTGGTTTTGTTGATTTGTCCAGCTATGCTGAGCTCCATGAAAAGGGTGGCTCAACATGTCGAAGAGCTGAAATCTTTTAACCTGTTCCTGAAGGTGAACATCTGTAAGCCCCGCTCAGCTTAGACACAGACATAAAACTGCAGGAACTGTCTGGAATTTAGACTGTTGCTGTCTTGCTTAGGGTTCCCCTGAAAACAGGTTTTACCTGGTAAATTTATATAATATTTGTAATTTTGTTTGTTGTTGTTTTTATTATCCGTTTTCCCTTCTTTTTTTACTGATATCTTTGGTGGAGACTTCAAAACAAGCCTTTTTTGGCTTTCTGCCTCTCTCCTGCACTTTTATCCATCTTTTAATATATTGTTTTTTGTGATTTCAACATGAAAAATAAAGAAATAACTTTAAAAAAAACTGATTTTCAGAAAATTGAAAATTTTATTCTCGAAATATTGAAATTTCAAGACAGAAACACATCAGGCTCCCCACGAGATGACAACCAGACCCCTCACAAGAGTTGTGTGATGCTGTGACAAACAGGCCTGAGGTGGTTTGGCTCACCTGAGCGCTCCAGAGGCTGTCTCTCTGACAGCCAGGCTGCTGTCCAGCAGCATGGGGCCCAGGCGCCGGACAGCATCCCTCTGCAGGAACCCGGGGATGGTCTGGCTCTGTTGCACCACCCGAGAAATGCTGGCGCACGCAAACTCCCGCACGTCTGCGCTGGGACTCTGCAACTATGAAAACACGCACACACGCTAACATAAACTAAGCTGCAACGAACTGCTATGTGGTCATAAAAATCACCCTGAGCTACACTTCCTTGACATTACACTTGTAACATAATAAAATTATTTAAAAATCAGTAATCAGGTGATCGAAGAGAAGCTCTAACAGAGCAAAATGTGGCTTTAAAATAAATTGACACGTTAAACAAAACTAGACTTTTATAGCTCCACCGTCTATTCGACGTTGAATATTCATTATGATATGTTATGATGCCAATCCTACTTTTTCCAGTAACTCTGCGGCTGGACAACTATCTTCGAGGTCTTCCTCTTCAGGACCTTCTTCCTTCACGGCGTTCACCGGCAGCCCCACCGCGTTGAACTGCGGACGCTTAAACTTCGTGGTTTTACTTTTTCCCATCTCGATCTACCACTAACGTGCTTATACTCATATAACGTTTTGATTTTCTTATTCCTTTCGGTCACGCAGGCTTTTGGCGAAAGGATCTCGAGCACATTTCAAACACTGCCTAGTTGGAAGCCATGTGGATCTTCCTCCCTGCCGTAAAGTGGTTGTTGCTAACAGAAAGCGATGACGCTGTCGCAAAAACAAGATGATTTTCTCACAAATCACAACCTGAAAATCTGCAGGGAAAAGACATATGACACGACAGTTTCACACTAGGTGTATTTATTGGGTAAATAACTTTAAAAATAGAAAGATTTAGATAAAATACATGCTCTACATCCCCAACAAACAAAGACATCTGCACCCACAGAGAAGTAAAATACATGAAAGGTCATTGAGCAGATCAGCAGCTTTGATGATAACGTCATCACAGCGACACTTTTTAAAAGGCTCCATCAGTTCATTGCTTTGTTCAAAATGCATTTCATATCTTCCTGATGAAATCCACCTCAGTGCTGCATCACCCATCCAAAGGACTCGAGACACCGAGAGGTCACTGCCTACGAAGGCTTGGCTGAACAGAGCACACAAGGCTGGAGTTACTGGATGTTCGGTCGTGGTTTTAGAATGAGCTTTCCGGTCTGTTTTGAAAAAAGAAAAGAAAAAATTGTTTGGATATTTACAGGACTGCAACCATTACAGCTCACAAGATTATATCTTTAAAAGAAGCGTATTAACTCACATCATCACAGGACATGTTGTATTCTGCTAAAACTGTGCGGCAGCGAGCAGCAATTCTGAAGCAGTAATGGTTAAAGAAAACAAGAACGTGAGCAAGGATTCAGTATTTTTCTTACTGCTGTCAGACTCATAAGACACATAAACATATTGATCTATATTTAGACACACAAAGGATACATTGATGGTGCCACAACTCGTTTGTGTATGCCGGCAAAAAAGAGAGCTATTAAAGTGATGCAGCTGATGGTGAAGAACGGATGATTCCATAGTGATGATAAGAAAGAGACCTGCAAAACAAAGCAGAAAAAACAACTCTAATGTGGTTTTAAAAAGTGTTAATGTACTAAGCCCAATGGATCAATAAAAAGTATGAAAATGGACAATAACAGGTTCACCTTCTCAAATAGTTAATTTTATTGTGAGATACTATAAGGTAGCTTTCTATGTACAATTAGATTAAATACTTTTGGCTTACTTCTAAAAGTGACCGATTTTTAAATTCACAGTCCTTACAAACCACTATTTATTATTGTTATCATATTATGGACAAATTTATCTCACTGTCCTCTGACATCTTCACAGGTCTGTGAGGTCAAACATGGGTTGCTTTTTTACAAACCTGTACCTTCTGTGTGTCGGGGTCTATTAACCAGTTCCAAGCCCCAGTGGCTGTACATACAGACACCACGATAAGTATCACTGAAACAAGAAGAACAATAGAATAAAATAGCAACAACATTGTAGTGTACACTGTAGATTTTCAGCCATGTTATTAATTATTTTGACTCATACCCATCCAAAAACAGAACTGGATTATGTGTCATGGGTCATACTATTAGACATTGTGATGCCCAGCTACTTTAACACATTGACACTTTGGCAGTGCCATTGTCTCTTGAAACTCTAGTATCCATAGCACCTTTATAAAACTATTACTCTTTATTCTTTTAGTTGACTTCAAGTTAATGACGAGGAAAAGACACCAAAATAATAGCTACAGCTTTGACAATCAGCACTGATATATACTTACTTCTCCACCTGCCTGTTGCAGGCTGTAAACACGAGACATACTCGGTCAGTCTTCTCTCAAAAGCCTTCAGGTCTATTGAATAAAACAACACATTAACACTTTCTTTGAAGGTAATATCAGGGAAATAAACCGTAAATACATTTTTAAAGCAAGTCATTTCTCGTCAGATCGACTATCTTGCAGCTCCAAAATGATCATTTCAACATTAGCTAAAAATATTCAGCATCAGTCATTTTCGTACTTAATAATTAATACAAGAAAACTGTAAACAGAAAGACGCCGTCAGACTAGCTGTTCAATCAATATCCTCAATATTTTCCAGTATTATCCAAATGGCTGGCTATATCATAGACTTCTTTATTTTTATTCACAACTGACAACAAATCATAAGCAAACTAAGCCATAAAGCACGTGAAACACCCTTAAAACGCGACCATTATATAGACTGGATGCCTGCTGGTTGCGTTAGCGAGCATGCTAAATGCTGCAAGCAAATTAGCCGGCTTAGAAAGCGTTACGTCTAACTTTTAAACCGTTAATAAAGCGGTGCTTTTGACTGTCTTTCATTGCTGCCACTACAAGTTTTAAACACATTCTAAAATATAATAACATGAGTTGTTAAGTGCATTTCTTACCTTCGGCCTGCTCCAAGGAGTTCATTTCTGAGCCGACTACAGCTGCCTGCTGTGGCCGTGCCTCCGTTTCCCCTCAGCTGAACGGCAGGCTGGTGGACCAATCAGCGGCGGCTAAGGGCTAAACTATAATATGATTGGGTAAAATTTATAAAAAGGGCGGTGAAGTCCCGCCCCCACATCGAGTTCAGAGATCTTCTGTTTCCCATATGCGGATACGCCTTTCCGAAAAAAAAGTCACATTTTACCCAAAGGAAAATCCTTTAGGAATTCATAATTCCAAAATATCAACTGAAAGAAAACCTTTCAATTATTTATCTCTAATAACATAATAGAAATACACTTAAAATCCTACACAATATTCACCCTTCAGACTCTAACATCTCCAAAATTATTATGCTTGTGCTTTTTGTAATACTGAACCAGAAACTGTCTTACACTTGTTCTGTCAATGCGCTCATGTTTTGGAAGGATGTGGAGAACTTTATTTTTAAATAAAAGTAGCCATTTTGTTTCAATCTCGTTCAAAGGCATAATTTGTAGATATAACTCCAATGATAAACACCTTCCCCATATTGCTAATTTGTTTATATTAATTGGGACATTTCATATACATAAATCCGAATTTAAAGAATCCTTCCCAAACATACATATTCTTCTGATTGAAATAAATGTCTACTTAAGTACTTAAAATGTAACGACCAACAAAAAAGATTCACTAACACTTTCAGCCTTTAAAAATATAGCTACTTTCTTTAGAAGTTGTTTGAGATCTGAATTATCCTACTTACAATAATACACTTAATCTGCCCCATATTATCCCCTACCCTTTCTTGTTTTTACTTCATATGTAAATACTTTATTTACTTTACTTTTATATGTCATTATTGTTTTATATTTACTCCTTATGATACCTTGGCTTGCTGTCATTCTATGTTCATCCATGAGTTATATACCATGCTGCTCGAATTGGAGTTTGGGTTTAATAGAAAATAAACTTTTTTTAAAAAGGACACCCCTGTCCATTGTATTTAGGGAACAACATTTACACTCAGAAAATGAACTTGTTTAAATGAACATTTTAGCAATGTCCCCATTGTCAATGAAACGAAAGACCCATGCGGTCTTTTCCAGAGATCAGCTCCAGTGGCTCCCCAAAGCTTACATCTGCTATGTAAACCTTCCCATCAATCAAAACCATGTTAATCAGTTGATCCAAAGTAACTGAGAAGAGTGTTGAAAACTCTGGAGCTTAATTAAGGTTGTGGTGCTGAAGCCCATTTCTTTCAGCACCCATCAGAGAGTGGAAATATATACTACCTGTCAAAATTTGATGGATCTATTGTTCTCCTAATTAGCATAAATTAAGGGGG
>JBBBVT010000001.1:27169806-27186632 GCA_037177035.1 Craterocephalus eyresii
CAGCGCGGGGTCGCCGTCGTTTAGTTACGGGATGTCCACGAAGCCCTCCAGCCAGAGGTTTAAGCTGCCTTACCAGGCGACCCCGAACCGGGAGAGCGGGCCGAGCCAGGCGGAGAAAAGGCTGGAGGCGCTCACCCTGGAGCTGGAGAAGGAGTTAGAGATGCACATGAAAAAGGAATATTTTGGTAGGTTTGATTGTTTTTTTAAATGAGCTTTTTTTTTTGGGTTGACAGAATGTCATTTGCCAATAACTAATAACTGTGATCATTGCTTATATGCCAACTCCAATCCACCATCATCTGTTTCTATATACTTTATCTTCTCTTCTAAGAGGTTTGACTTTTTGAGCACCCGAAAATGAAAAAAACCCAAAAGTTCAGCAAACATCTTCCAACTTTTTTTCATACTTCAGCCTCTTTCATCAGGTTGTATGTGCATCAGAGATTTGCAGCAGCCGTCAGACTCAGACAGGCTGCTCTCTGATCTCCCCCCAACACCATCGCCCAGAAACTCTCATCTTATGGGGTCTCTGTGGAAGACACGTCCTGATGCAATGACTACTGGAGCCTTTGCAGCGACGTCTAACCTGAGATGTGACGCGTAACTCTGTCACAACACGGACTGAAACCTGGAATCCACAAGGCTCAAACACAGTTTTTCTGTCCAAGCAGAGTCTATTTAAAGGCTGTTTGCAAGCCGCTCATGCTGCATCACCACGGACGGGTCCCCCTCTGGCTGATCAGGGAGGCTTTTGCAGTCCAGTAGGCCTACTAATGTCTTGGCAGAGCTAACATTTGCAGAGCACGGCCCGGTGCTGAATGGGACCCTCTGTTCTGGGGGAGCACACACCCTTGGGTCATTTGGAGCTGTGTGGTCAGGGTTAGTTAGAAACGCAGCTTGTGGCCAGCTCCTGTTGGGGAGTCAGTTTATTATTAAAGGTGAGCAAAACTGCAAACATTCACCTTTGCAGCACCTCAGAGGCATTTTCAGATTGGAAGGGCTTTTTATCTTTGCATTGAGCCTGAAATGATGGCTAATCACTGACTGATTCCCGGAGGAAGTTGCTGTCTGGGTTGTGAATCGGCAGCCAGACAAATGGCTGCAGCCCCAGAACAGTGGCTGGTTTTATAGCCGGTGCACTTGCTCCGAGTCAGACAGCTGTTGATCTGTTCCAGAGGAGCAGGTGAAAGCAGGAAGATGGAAGACATGAGGACGGGGGGGGGGGGTTAGGAGAGATAATGGAGGTGGTAATAGATAGAGATGGAGAGAGAGAGAAGAATGCAGTGAACGCTTCCTCACTCCCAGGCCCAGTAGAGACAGCTCTGTTTCCGTAGCGACGGTGTAGAAATTGATCGCTGCTGGGGCTGCTTTTCGGGGGCCCGGCGGTGCCTGCCAGCGTCCCACCGCCCGCTCTGCCGGCTCGCCCTGAGGTGGCCTCTGTTTGTTGTGGTGGCAAAGGAGCTGTGAATCAACAGCTGGCCTGGTGGAGGCTTGCAATAGAAGCAGCAGAATGAGGCCCACCTCCCCGCCCCACCCCCTTACTGCAGCCCGCCCCTCCGCTCCCCACCCTCACTCCCCCGCGAAGCCCTTCATTAACCAGCCAGTGGGGAGTCGGGCAGCACCAGACACTTGGCACACGATGCTGGCTGGCGGGCCAGACGTAGTTGGTGGGGGTCAAGTCTGATCACCTGCCCAGAATTCTAATGGCAGCAGTCATGCACATGTCCGTCACACGCATGCTGACTGGCGGACAACAGCGCGCTCTGTGCGCGCGGCGCTGAAGGCTCCCATTTACTTCGCTTTGCACCGTGCAGCTGAGATAACACTAAATACCTGCTTCTTTAGTCTAACTTTAAGTTAAAGACCCTCCTTGTTTGCTTGCGTGTGGGGAGCTGCAGGGGAATCCATAACACACGGGAGGGAAAAAATCGCTTTCAGTCGGAATCCGGATTTTTGTTAGTCAAAATTCAGAATCAATTTAGAATTTACAAGAATCGGTTTTTTTTTAAAGGCAAAAAATGATTGCTTGACTTTCAAAGCTGCTGCTAAGTGACAAAGAGATGTTGCCATTCCTCAGAGCTGTTTCTGCCTTATAGAGGAACAGAGTTAATCAGTACGTTTTGCAACTAAAAGAGGATTGAATGCAAATTAAGATCGGTTTGAATCGATACAGAATCGAATCGTCTGAATCGAATTGAATCGTGAGGTGCTGCAAGAATCAAAGCCCTAATGCAGCCCTTTACGTTTCCCTCACAGCTTTCTCTGCTGCCTTCTTGATTCATCTGTTTTCCACTGTTTTCTATTCAAACAAGTGAAGAAGGACTACTGTATGTTTACTAGTTTGTGCTACAAACATGTCGCGGATTTATTGTATTTGGCTGCAACGCTGTGGCTTCTGCAATCCTAAAATCTGATGGAACATGTGCTGCAGAAATTCCCCTCCTGACTTTGGGCTGTAATAAGTCAGAGTGGTAGTTAAAGTTTCATGAATCGGGCCGTGCAAGCCTTCTTACGACTCTCAGCTGCTGTTTGCTGCTGTTGTAGTCGATGGTGGAGAGGGCGTGAAGTCAGATGCTGTGAATGAATTTTGCTTTTCATAATGTAAGCGCTACCACTGAGAATGTTTTTCTTCAGATTTCCTCTTCTTAATTCAGTTTTACTGACGTTACACCCACTGCTTTTATCCCATTAGCAGGCTAATAGATCTGAGTTGATACTGAAAATGTCTTCTAACGAGCATAATGACAAGCCAGGGTTGGGCAGGGTGCTTTGCTTTCTGCGCGCCTGCAATCTAAAACACAGACATTACAGCTCAGGGGCGAAGGAATGTTCGTGCATCAAGTGATGCCATTTTATTTTTAACCACGCCGTGTACACCCTGCATCCTGTCCTTGCCAAATGGACATGTTATGACACGGGCACATGAGAGATCCTGCATCCTGTTTCGAATGACTTAACGAAGAGTTCTTCAGCGATTTCCCCGCTGTCCTGTAAAAACCATAACCACATCCTCACTTCAGAGACGCGGGAGGATTTACTGCATGTGTGGAAATAAATCACATTTATGGTTGATGTTTACAAGTTCACACATGTAATCTCAAAAGTCTTGCCAACACATGTTTTGTTTTTTTTGGTCCATGAGTAACTGCAGTAAGCTGCAACTAGACCAAACACAGGTCTGAAGGTAAATCAGTAGAATTTTATGAATAAATAATTTATTTTTTTTAATGTTAGAATTGAAGAGTTGTGTCAGGATTTCAGCACGAAACTAAAGTTTAAGGAAGGAAAAAACTGTTAAGAAATGACAGAGGGATGCGTGATGGTGACATATTGCCTTATTGCTAAAAAACGCACACACACACACACACACGCACTTGCTGTTTGGATACACACTTGTCTCTCAGATTAAAACAGCTTCACTAACATTGATACACCATACTCATATTTCTGTGCTCATGTGACCCAACTAGCTGTGAAAGTAAGACAGAGAATCATTGATTTTCCTCATTGATAGCAGACAGATGTGCAGTGAGTCAGCTGAGCGAAGCCGACTCATATGAATCTTTCTTTTTAAGGCAAATTATAAACAAATCCTTCAGAAAAGTGACATTTTACAGAAGCGGTCCTTCCTAATAAGAACAGTTGATGGATGTGGTGATTTAGTTTTCCTCAGAGACTCATTGTTTCTTCTCTTTGTTGTCGTTGGTAATGTTTTAGTGTGCAGCTTTTGGCCCCTGAGTGATCAGTCTCCAGCATGTGTGGAGCAAAAACAGCGCTGAATTCTGATATTCCACCTCCACACGTGTTTGGTTTAATGGAAAACCATCAAAACATGTCAGTGTCATGTCTGACGCAGGAACCTGCTGCTTCTGGGAAATGGATCTTAAATCAGTGTCATATACAGTATGCATTATTTTCAGCACAGTGTCAGTCTGTAGTGCGCGCTGCTGCAAGTACATGTAGGATTTATTGGTCTTGTGATCTGATTTTCAGGGAAACTGGCTGATTCTATTAGATAAATAACTACACTTCTTTCAGAAATGAATACTGGCATACATGTGTACATTTTGTACATTGTTGTCATTGTAAATGATCAGAAAGAGGAAGAACATTGTGTGCAGAACAGGAAGGGGACATACGTTCAGGAGGAAGGCAAAGAAATTGTAGATATGATGCATCAGCTGTTTAAACACAGGAAGCTCTTCATCATCCAGTCCGTAGATGCTCCTTGCAGTCTTGTCCCCGATTAGTTTTTTCATCTTGATGTTTAACGTGGATGCTGCAGAGACTGTTGCTACCTTCAGGGTTGTCTGTCTAAGACTGGATATTGAAATATTGAACATTTCCATCAATCTTTTGTGAGATGGTGCAGTGACATCCTCATCCCCATTTTTGTCTAAACCTCTGTCAGACGGAGAAGAGCTCAACTTCCTGTTCCCTACTTGCAGAAGAAGTGAACTTGGCCTTTTCTTAACCCACGTCATTCTTGACTCTTGTTTCAGAATGAGTGTGCTGCTCTGTCAGTGTACTAGGCAAAAGAGAGGAGCAATAGGTTAGCTAATGCTAGCTTATCTTGGCTCCTTTTGCCTGCAATCAGGCTGTCAATGGTTGTGACAAGCTTTTTGGAGCTTTGAACACAAACAGTGCTACAGAAATTCAAAATGCTTTTTGTTTGGTTAGTTGTTTTTGGCTAAAGCTTTCTTGGTCTGTCTCAAAACAGTCTGTTTAGTTCTACTGCAGACTCTGTTTCACATTTCTACCTTTTTTAAGCTTTAAAGGGATACCGTGTAACTCTTTATCACTAGTGGTCCTAAACTTGTAATATCCCCCCAAATTAAACTTGTGACCCAAATATCAGCCCAATATGAGCATTAATTGATGATTTCTGGGGTCATTGTAATGTTTGACACATGTAAGCACTGTGAGGGGTCAGTTCTCTTCAGAAACCAGACATTGTTACTGTACAGGAGCGGATCCATCCCTCATGGGATCATGTGACCTGCAGCATTTTGCTCTAAGCTATAACGCACAGAGGGATGTACTTTTTCCCTTAAAAGTTTGTCAGATCTGAACTAGGGATGCACCGAAATGAAAATTTGGAGCCAAAGCCGAATAACATTAAAATGCTTTGGGGAATACTGAATATTAAATGTGTTTCAGTTTTTCCACAATTTTTTAAAATATTGCATAAGTAGCCTAGAAAAAATAAGTAGACATCTTTCAATCAAAGTAAGTATTTATTGAGTTTATTCTGGCATTTTTAGATATTACAGTTATAAACTGCAAATCTTTGCTCGCTCTCTGACACAAAAATCGCCACACTGCCGACATTTTACCCGGTGCCAGGTCACCTCGTCACTGCATGTTGTTTGATTGCGTCAATGCGTCACAGCCGCTTTCAGCCTCGCTTTTAACTCACTCCACCGAATGTGGCTTTTTTTGCACTATTCAGCCGAATATATTCAGTGGCCGAATATTCGGTGCACCCCCAATCTGAACAAAGTAAGAGGGTGAACAGGATGTCTGAGGAGCACAGAGAAAGACTGTTAGTAGCCAAAAGTTACACAGAATACCTTTTTAAAGAGAAATATTTAGGCAAAATCCTTTTGACAGGTAAATGTAGTTTAAAGTTACATCCATGTTCCCATAAACACATCACAGTTAAGTCTTCAATGTTCGCACTTAGAAAAAAGCAATGGAAAAATGTTTCTTAGTATTTTGTTGTGAGGGGTCAGTAATGTCAGTAATGGTGTTTTAAACAAATGGTTGTTATAACAGTTACTGTAACACAATGAATTAAACCTGGTGAAGTGATGGCATACATACCAAAACCAGGTGGCAGAGATGGCTGACGTAGAGCGTAAAGATAAGCAAACGTAAAGATAAGTAAAGATAAGCAAACGTAATAATTTATCTGCAGGAGGCGGGGAGCTGGTGTGCACATCCCCTGTCGAGATCTTGTGCGATCTTATGTCCTGTGGGCACTGTGACCCTAGACTCACCCCATCCAGGCTTTGACCCTGCACTCACTGAGGAATGTGACCTCAGTGGAGGTTGTCTCGTGTGAGAGATTTTAGATTGTTAGCCTTCTGCTGTTGTGTGTCAAGTCTTTCCAGCCACTGCTTTCTGGTTTCTTCACAAAAGATGGCCGTAGAGCGCGTGGTTGGTTACTAACGGACGGGTGGATGACCCTGCTCATGCAGTGGTGCTGTCATGTCAAAGTTTGAAAAATATCCTTCAAAGAGCAAATCACACCATCCTTTTTTAATTGATGTGACCTGTTAAAATCCACTCTTTTCTGCTTTTCTCTCTGCAGCTGTCATTGGGTAAACATTGTCGGGGCTACAGCTCCTTCTGAGGACACAAACAGCACGTCGTTAGTATTGATCTGCTTAAGTTATGACGGAGAAACCGACAAACTATTGATGATTATTCAAAGATTTCTAAAACATTTATAGAGCTGCATTGCTGCAGTTTGATCTAATCGTTTGTTGATTGTAAAACAGTGTGAGGGGGAACCACTATGATTTATGAAAATAGGGTGGGGGCAAACTTTTTCCAGTAACAAGAACTGGAACAATCCCTTTGTTTCCAGTCTGGCCTTCCTTATAATCTTTCATATCCACTGGCTTTTCCCACTTTGCTTTTTCATGTTAGCTTGAGCTTCCGCTGAAGTAGTCTACCTTCAAACTGTATGACGCAATGCATGGAAATGACAGAAGTGGGGCACGCGCAACAGGAATCAAAATAACTTTCATAGAAAATTACTTTTGATTTAACATTGACTTTCATTATTTTGCCTTTTTGTCTCAGCCGATTGCACAGCTGTAATAATCTGGTAAAAGTCTTAATAACAGAGCTCTGAGTTTCATTGTGTCGTTCGTCTCCGAAGCAGAGTGCAGTGTAATATTTGTAGGTTTATAATTTTCTCATAATTGAAAGAACAGATGACAGTTGTTCATTGTGTGCAGAGAAATACGGCTGGAGCTGCGACACTTAATGCATCTGAATAACACTTCTCCAGCGTTGGCTCAGTCTCTGTCTGCTCGCGATGGTTCCTGATGAGGAAATAACTGACCCATTGTCTCTGACAGGTATCTGCGTCAAGTGTGGGAAGGGTGTGTACGGGGCCAGCCAGGCCTGCCAGGCCATGGGGAACCTCTATCACACAAACTGCTTCACCTGCTGCTCCTGTGGTGAGTAATATGCTCAATTACATGAACCATAATAAAGGGTATATTGTTGGTAAACTTCAACCATTCCGTCTCTGATAAATCTGGCTCAAGCATAGCGGTATTGGGAGCAACATAATTTCAAATTTAATAGATTTAAGATTAGAGATTAAGTAATTAAGTGTGTTTACTTTGAGTTCTTCAGGCTTATTTCAGTGCATCTGAAGACACACAGAGTCCTTTTTAAGAATGTGGAGACTTCTGAGGTGTAAAATGTTAACACAATGTCATGAAACCTGATTAGTTAGCTGTTTGCTTACACATTACCCTTTTAGATTATCCCCGCTGGAGCTGGTGACTGGACCCATATGTGTTTTGATTTATTGCTTTCTTCTCGCTTGACATTTTCCCAATATCATCGTAAGATTGGTTGATATTTTGCTTTAACCAATCAATACCACATGGATGGCGTTATGAGTCAGTGCCTGGAGGTTTCAGTCAAACAAAACCGAGTAAGTTGGACCCCAATACCCTGAGACCTGCAAGTCTCCAGTTATCAGGTTATTCTGAGTATCGTTATTGCTGCAACATGGAAAGTTTCGGCATTTAGCTTAAGAGGCATAGTTCTTATGTTCAGGACGTTGCAGGAACAGATGTAGACAGTTACATGAGAATAACACCATATTGACTTCTACCAGAAAATGAATAAACCTTTTTATAAATGCTGAATAGAAACATTTAATGTTTAATTACCTGGACGCTCAGACTCTAACGTAGCACTATGTATGTTTCGGATATTTCCTGACACTTTCTGACTTGTTGGACTGCATAGTGGCTAGCAATAGGCATAATTACTCAACATAGGATTAATAGATTTTTAAGATCAATCTGCATTGATAAAACAAATGCATCTCTTTAGACTGGTGTTGAAGTTGTATGTAGGTGCTTATTTCACAGCGTAACCATTAAAAGGATCTGCCACAAGAGTCGTTCATCCTGGAGTAAAGAACCCACACTGAGTTTTTTCTACCTTCACTGCATTTAAATATAACCTGGGGACAGCAGTGGTACAGCAAGTCATCCAATGACGGAAGGGTTGGCGGTTCAATTCCTGTGTGAGCAAAATGCTTCTCCCTCCTTGCCTCCAGTGTTGGTATCACTGGCGTATGATTGAGTATGAATGTTCAGTGGTGACCCTAGAGGCTGTTGGAGTTGCTTGTGCTAGTAAGCGCTAGTAATAAAACGCAATATACATCTAATCCATTATAACCTATAAATACTACATTTTGATATTAAAAATATTAATGATTAATCGATCCTTAATTCTTCTGATGATTGATTAATAGGCCTGGGTTTAATAAATCGATTAATCGAATTAAATTGATTCAAGAATAAAAAATAAAAAATCGTTTCATAAAATGCCAAAATCGATTTTTATTCATTTTTTTTATTATTTCTGTTTTTAAAGAAAGCAAGCTTAGTTTTTATTTGGTCATTCTTTTTTTACTTCAGTGTTTCTGTTAACACTGTATTCTGTTTAACATGTAACACTGGTTATTTTTTACAAATAAATGTTACAGTTATGTGTGTGACATGCTAGTGCTGGACATTTTTTTATGAAAATATGAATATTAAATGTATATAAAATACACACTGTTGAAAGGCTGCTCCAGCTTTTTATAAACATTGCCATCTGCGAATGTCTAATAATCAAGAAATATTTATGTGACATGAGTATCTGGAAATGAATCGATATTGAATCGAATCGAAATTAATCGAAATCGAATCGATTTTTTTCTCTCGTGAATCGAATCGATTCAGGAAATTACGAGTGATACCCAGCCCTATTGATTAAGGCAATTTAATCGAATAGCGGCATTCATCCAGTTACGTCCCTGGAGGCGTTATTATCCAGCAGCAGAGATCAGTAAACAGTCAACATCGTACGGATTTTTACTGGCTGGAGAGAGCTCAGAGGGCCCAATCATGTTTTAGGCTGTAGATGGATGCAGAACCTTCATTGGTCTTTGGCATCCTTCATGTACGCATTGTTACGTACCTTTCTCTGGCTCGTATGGATACGTACCCTGACTGAGGAAACGGAGTAGTAGCACCAGAAACCATGGAGCCATTGTTGGGCAGTATAGCTGTAACGCCTGCAAAAGAAGCCACAGTGTTTTTAATCGTCTACTGTCTGCTGCGCAGCCTCGGTTTATGCCTCTTAGTTTATATGTGGTGTTATACTTCATTTACGTAAAGTAATGAAAAATAATGAAGTGAAACAACAACTTCTCATTTGAAAGCTTCTTTTCCAGCATTATCACGATGCGGCCAATCAGGACGACTCTGTCCGAGACTGTGATTGGTCGGAATTTATATTTTTGAGTGAGCGAGTTGCCAGAACTGAGAACTGACGGCTCAATGAGAGTTTATGCATAGGAAAGCAAGCAGAGGAGACAACGAGGCAGAAGATGAATAAAACTGAGTGAAGTTTTATTATCGTACATCTACACAGATAGGAACAAACACCAAAACTAGTTTTCATATGCACAGAATACATTTTTCTTTTTTTCAGATTCAGACGTTTTTTCTTTTATATTTTCTGCTCAAAATGTAACTGATGTGCTTGGGAAAATCATTTGTCTTCCAATCATGATGTCACATCAGACTCACATGAGGACCTGCTGGTGGAGAGTTTCCCTCTTTGAATGTGAAACATTGAAGGAAAACTGTTCAGCAAAGCAAGAAAAATATTTTGCTGCAAAAAAATTGAAATCAACAGAAGTAAAAGTAGTAAAGAAACTAGAAGTAAAAGCAAAAACTCTTCCATGTAAAGATGAAAACGGATGGAAAAAAGATTGGAAGCCGGAGGTTTTTTAAGCTGGATTGAGAGGAAAACTGATTAAAAAAGAAGTGAAATTGTTGTTTGGACGCCCTGTCCTTCTGCTTGCAGAGGAGTCGGACCATTCAGCTTGTTATCAGCACACATTTCAAAAGCTAGCAGCAGTACTGGGAAAAGAGGTTCATTAAAGCGGATGGCATGGGCAACTCGCAGCAAAACACTCGCAGCTTCATGAAACGTAACGTTAAACAAAAGAGGCCCCAAACTGTTGGGAAGCTGAAAACACAGCGAAGGTGTGAACCACCTTTTTTTTTCCTCCTTGACTTTTGTGTCACAGCGGCTTATTCAGCTTTAGCTTCTTCTTAAATAGCCGAGTGGGATTTACCTGGAAACACCTGCCAGTCTAATCTCTCTATCTATCTGGGTACAGTACCGAGGAGAACACTAGTTCCCAGCATACAAACCCCCAGTTTAAGTTAGCCTGAGTCACGAAGAGCTCAGAAATATGCAGGGTTTTTTAAGATATTGAGGGGGAAAAACAGGGAAGTGAAAATGTGATGTCTGCAGCGTAATCATCCTCACAGGCAGCATCAGTTATTCCTTTAGCCTGTTTCTGCTTCCTAAAAAAAACATCATTAGCACCACCAACTCGCTTCCAGAGCTCGTGTTTGGGATCAAAACATCTGCTGCTTCCAAAAACGTCCCCCGGCTTAAGTCCACTCAGCAAAACGCAGGGCAGCTCTCTGCAGCAGGAGCAAGCTAATAAAGAAACAAAATGCTGACATTATTTGATCTTTCAGGCTGTAATTAAATCTGTTTTTGAGGGCAAAGTACAGTATGGATTGTGTTTGTGTGTCTGTGTGTGTGTTTCTGGATGCCACTGTCACCTGACTCCAGAGCTCCTCTCCCGTTTCCTGGGGAAACAAGAGGAAAAGATGTTGGAAGAGAGCCTTTCAGCCAGCTTCCATTCATATGCGTACTATACATGGATACTGATCCTCCAGCTCGACCCCTCCGGCTCTGGAAGAGCTGCCTATAATTTACATGTAACCAAAGCCGCATACTTTCCCATTTATTGTGTCAGAAGAAAGAGGGGCCAGATGCTGAGTGTCCAGTTGCTGAGGTTGTGGGCTGTTTTAGTCGTATTTGTGATCCCCGGTCAGACTCATTTGTAAAACAAGCTGATGATTCGTCTGAAGGCTGCAGACTGGAGGAGTTATGTCCACGGTTCGCCCAGCAGCTCTTTTTCCACCCGTCGTCGTTGCGAGCTCAGCGGGCCGACCTGCCTCTCAAGATGGTTTATTGCAAACGTAAACTACATAATCTATCGTTTGACCTCTTGTGAATGGGAATGTTTTCTTTTAAGCCATGTTTTGAAGGCCTCTGAGAAGTCTACTTTCCAAGTGCCTTCACTTGTCATAACACGATCTGATGATTTATCCAGAGCCCAGTTCTCATGTCTCCTGTTTGTTTTTTTGTCTTTCCTGCCCACCTCTCTCGTACTCTCCTCTGGCCCCTGTGCGGACCGGAGTCCTCCCGGAGTCCGCAGCTCCACAGCGAGGCAGGGTTTGCTGAGACACTGCTCTCTGGTAGCCTTGGGCTTTGTTTAACCATGCATAATTGAGCCCTCCTCTTGGCTTACTCCCATGGTTGCACCCTTTTTTCATGAGATGGCCAAGAATGCAACCCTCCCCACCACCACTTCAGCCGGCCTTCCCTGGAGGACCTCAATCCCACAGTCACAAAGTGTACCAGACCTGCTTATCGGAGGGGGCAGGCCTGCAACCCACTCGCTTTAAACGGCGCACGCACGCCAAAATGGTTGTGTACTTTCACCAACACACGTACGCAAGTAGATATATATATATTTTTTTCCGGTCTGTTTAGTTTAGATTTAGTCTTTTAAGCATGGCATTAACTATCCGGCTGCGCGGCCGTCTTGAATAAGTCTGCACGATCTCAAACAGTGAGGCTGAGCAGGGCATTGATGAGTTGCACTTCCTCCGCTTTGTCACAGACTATATTTCCCCTCTAAACACAGTCTAACCGGAGCGGCCATATGGTTGTGTTTCAGCGTAGCAGCGTGATAAAGTGTTGCTGAGGAACAGTAAGTCGTCTCCTGATGAATTAGAAGAAAAATAAACTTTCAGGATGTCTGCGCAGACATTTATCCGCAAGGCCAGTAACTCATTCCTGCTTTGCACTGAAGGCAGGAGGGCGCTCAGGGGCCTGGAGCTCCCAAATCATTCAGCGCCACCGGTTATACGTGCCAGACAGACGAAATCTGAAAGCTCAGACACACCGTTTGTGTTTTCATCTTACAGCTATGCAGTAGTTTTATGCATGTACAGAATAATAGAATTTATACAGCTAGGTGTGTATCCTTTCTATAATCCTGTATATGCTCCTCTAAAAGTCAGGAAGTAGACGGATACAAGCAGGTAACAAGTATTCATACTTATTAGCAGGTGGTCAGTGAGCCGACAGCTAACAAGCCTGCACCAGTATTGTGTTTTTGACACCCTCCGTGTAACTTTCTGCTTTGTTTGGGCTTGTGTTTGAGTTCCTTCTTTTCATGTAATCAGTCAGACTAGATGCTGCGAGACGTGTTATAACCAGGTTTTGTCTAAAACTTTATTTCCCCTCCGGTTCCAGCGGAGCCTTTTGATCATTTGCACTCTTAATTTTTTTTTCTAAATAATAGATTCATGTATTTGTAGAGGTAAAGACTGAAAGTTGCAAGTTGCCGAGGTGGAAAATTTGCCCGCAGGTAATTTTCTTCTTTTTTTAGTCACACAGCAGACATTAGCTGTCTCTTTCTGTATAGCGGTGTGCTTAGCATGGGGGGGGTTCAGATTAAACACAGTTTAAGTGATTGCCACCTGCACTGCCTCATGAAGGGTTTAGCTTTATTTAGTTTCCTACTAAAACACAAGTTAAACAAAGATAATGTCGCTGTGTAAGTGGATGGGGAGCGTGACCCATCCATGTGAGTCCTCCTTTGTCATCAGTATTAGTTTACACTCTGGCAACCACACAGGGCACATTAGCTGCATTTACATGAATAATCTGTCACGTGAAAATGAAATAAGGAGATATTTCACTCTATCTGTCTCCACAAGTGTTGATGTGCCACAAACTAGCAGACATTAGCATAATTATTTTAAATAAGGGCTTTGAGAAAAGCTCCTATTGTTACTTAGACTTGCTGAAATCCTACCTACACCACATCTTTCCACACAGATGCATCAGCTGATTAAAACAGGGGCTTTCCTGTATCTGACAGGTTACGAACTCACACTGTGAGCCAAACAACTGCAGCAGGGATCTCCTCTGAGCTGTGAGGAAAATTAGGTGTAAATTCAGCGTATTTCTTTGCTTGAACACTCAATGGTCACAGTTTTGGGGAAGCTACTGCTGCTAACATTGAGTTGGCTAGCACTCATTGCAATAAATGCTTAAAGCTAAATGGATTTTTGTTTTCACAGAATACCCTTTAAAGCACAATAAAAGAGATCTGTGTCGGCTTGTAATTGCATCATACATGAAAATCGGTTTAAAGCTCCCTTGTGAGTTGATCGCTGCATTTATCTGTCCTTGTAGCCCGGCCCAAGCAATGTTGTTTTTTGTTGTTGTTTTTTTTTCCTGCCAGAGACGGAACAAAGAGACTAAAGGATTTTCTCCAACCAGAAAGCGCAAATCTTCTTTTATAGGCTGGTTTACTGTCTCTGTAAATGAAATGAGAAAATGAAAACACACAATATCCTCTCATTTTTATTCGTTGCAGTATTTTAGAGAAAGGCCGGCACATACGTCTCCTTAGAAACCATTTTTGTCCACACTAGAGAGGTTATGATGGGAAAAAGGATTAAACTGGTGTGCAGCTTGCTTTTATAGTGAGAATGCTGGCAGTCGTGTTGTGCCGGATGCTAAGTTGCTCTGACTTATTGTGACTAATCAACATAATTGCACAGCAGTAATCAGGGATGTAACTGCTTGGAGGTTAGATGTAATTTTACATTTTCAGGTAAGAAAACTGTAAAAGAAATTGCCACGTTTAAAGTCTAAAATCTTTTTCAACAAGGAAATTTCCCTCTCTGAGAGCAGCAGCTATTTCATGTTGAAACACACCAGCAGACATATGACTAACAGCAAGTTGACAAATACCTCCAGCTGGAATGTGACCTGATATGAGCAGCGTCTGTATCAGCGTTTTTGGGTTTATCTCATCAGAAGTCCCATTAAATCAGTGTTTTAAAAGTTTCACAGGCTGAAAATGATTTAGTTTGCATTGTCTACTCACGGTTGCATATTTTCCAGATTAGACTTTTACTCTCTGATTACATCCTCTTTATTCTTAAAGGCCACTGATGTGCGATGACCTTCAGTCATGATAACGTTGCCCTACCTCACCTCCACCAGAGAAGAAGTCGCTTGATCCCGACATCCTCTGACGTTGGGACGCAAGTATATCGATAACCTCACAAGGCAAACAGTTTGTGGAGCAGCTGCTTTGCAACTAAATTAGCAACTAAATTAACAACTAAATTAGCTTTTTATGAATCAGACTCATTTCATGTTCCTTTCACATGGAAATGATCTTCTATCAGGGTCTTTCCAGACTATAGACAAGGCTTTCCCGTTGGTTCCAGTAGGTGTTTGGTGTTGCAACGCAGGACTCAAATACGTCTGAACGTGTAGTGAACTTTTCTCGAGCATGATGAGCTGTGTTAGAGGAATTATCTCGTTAAATTACGAGGAATAAATTGCCAGGAGTTTGGTGTAAATTTAGTTTTTGATCAGGCGTAACTGTCTCTTGTCTCTGCTTCACCTTGTTGACTTAACAGAAAAAATGTTACCCGACATCAGTTTTTATCGCAGTGATCCCCAGTTTTCTCATTTGGTCCATAGATATTCCTGACTAAAACAGTTTTAAATTTATTTTCGCTTTATTTTTGCATTGCTTACTTACTACAAAGTCATTTAAAGGCACTTTTAATAACACCGTCCTATCTGGTTATAATCCGCATCAATCAAATTGATTATATAATCTACACAATATCAATTCCTTATATTCCCTTAAGGGGAATTTGCTGGAAGTGAGATGTGATGATTCATGAGGAAATATCTGATGTGTTGTCAATGAGTAAGTTCCTGATGAGTCACAAAAAAACTTGCTTTTAATGGCCATTTTCCTTTTTATGTGCAGTTTATGATAAACCAATAAATAGCCATAATTTAACAGGGCGGGGGCCCTGCAGTCAACAGCTGATTTATGTTCAACAACTAAGTAACGTGACAGCTGTCTAAGCGAAAAATTGACATTTAATTTGACATTTATCTCGATTAATAGCTTAAAGTAGCAGTTTGTGACTTTTCTGACCTTTTAAAATGTATGTTTCTGTCTCATTTTGATGGCACGGTGAAATTTATTATGTTTATTCATGCAGCAGAGTCAAGGTTGAGAAATCACAACAGTCAACATCGGGACGACTTTTACTGACAGGAGAGATCTCAGAGTGCAAGCAGGAAGCAAGATGGACGCTGAATTATCCGTCGTCAGAAAACACATCAGTGAGACAATATGCCAGAGTTCAGTCGTGCTTCTTTTAGTTCTCCATGTTTTTTTTATGTACTTCCATCAATTATTAACTGAAATTTGTTCAGTAACAAGTGTCAACCCAACCAATTTTGCAGCCTCTGAAGAAGAGGCATGTCATTGATTCAGAAATATAATGTGTCTCTTTATTTGTCTCAGCAGGACTGAGTTAGATCGGAAAAAGCTGAGAACTCTGTTCTCAGAGGAAATGAAGCAGAATCAATTTTTAGTCGTCGTGATACAAAGAGATTGTTCCAGGACTGTAGGCTTGAGAAGTGGTGTTTGCTACATTTTTGTGACAAATACAAGTAAACATAGTGGGAAAGGATACAAAAATGGAGTTTAAAAGAGTGCAATAAATGCCAGTTCCCTTTGCTTTTAGTCTGCTGGGAGATTTCCTGTAGCGTAAAAGTGTCTAGAGTCGAGCCTCACAATTGCCTTTAGCCCAGGTTGCTTTGAGAAATCATTGCATTGTCACTTAGATTAATATGCTGGGACCAAAACCTGACCTAATACCAGTTTGTTCATGTTGGAAAGTCAAAAAAGACGGTCTACCAACCTTACAGCAGAGGCAAGAGTACGATTCAGGCTAAAATGGAAACAATCTTTAGACCAATGAAACAAAATTGAACATCCCTCTTGACTGAAACTAGCTGCGGGTTACAAAAGGAAATTGTAGCCCAATAATACCTTCGCCGATGACACATCAGCCCTCTTTCACAATATGAATGCTTATTTCCATGGCAACATCCTCATTCACACTGAGTGCATTAGCAGAATGAGCCCGGTTTCCTAAATGACCAGATGTGACATGCAGCCAGCATTAAGCAGAGCAGAGGTCAGGCCCACAAAGTACTGTAGGGCCGCAGGGCGAGAGGAGAAAATCACGCATTATCACTTAAGATGCTGACTTACTGCTCACGCCGCTAAGTTTAGTTAATAGCTTTAACTAACCTGGTCCTGATTTTAAACTGAGTCCTGAACTGAATGTAAAATTCTGCAATAAATGCAATTATGCTGTGTTATTAGAAGGATTTAGTTCTTAGATCCGGCCGTGGAAAGCACGACCTGCAGCTTCTGCGCTGCTGCGAGGATGTTCGGCCTGGCTGCAGCGCTGTCTGCTGACAAAAGGCAAGAGGGGAGCGAAGAAGGCATGGAGGGGGGGGGGGGGGGGGGGGGGGGGGGGGGGGGGGGGGGGGGGGGGGGGGGGGGG
>JBBBVT010000001.1:27204754-27215485 GCA_037177035.1 Craterocephalus eyresii
CAAGCCAGCTTCATTTTGGAATAAGGTGCTGTGGACTGATGAAACAAAAATGGAGTTATTTGGACATAACAAGGGGCAGTATGCATGGCGAAAAAAGAACACAGCATTCCAAGACAAACACTTACTGCCCACAGTAAAATTAGGTTGCAGTACCATCATGCTGTGGGGCTATGTGGCATCAAATCTGACTGAACAGGAGATGTTTTGAAAAGAAGAATGGTCCAAAATACTTTCAACCAGAATCCAGGCACTTATTGGAGGTTATAGGAAGCGATTGGAGACTGTCATTTCTGCAAAAGGAGTATCTACTAAATATTGATGACATGTTTCTGTTGGGGTGCCCAAATTTATGCACCTGCCATTATTTGTTTAATCAATTATTGCACACTTTCTGTAAATCCAATAAACTTCATTTCACTTTTCCAATATCGCTGTTTGTCTGCTACATGATATATTTAACCGAAATTGATGATCCAAACAACCAGTGATTTATAAAAAAAAATCTTGAAAATAATGCCCAAACTTTTGCATATGGCTGTATATAGCGCTTTAAAGGGACCCAAAGCACTTTACATTGAATGCGTTATTAATTTACTCCACATTCATACACTGCTGCTCCTGGGACAGTCACTGCATTGCTGCAATAGCAGCTCTTTAATGGTAAAAGAAGATCCAACCTGGTACCAGCAAGGCAGACCTACCAAAGTGTCTGGTGAATGTGGAGAGGGATACTTGTATATTTTAACCCTTTAACTTTCACAATAAGAAAAAAAGCAAGAGAGAATTGTTTCTTTGCCTTTTCTCTTTTCTTATGAACATGAAAAACATGGTAAAAAATGTTTTTTTAGCAAATAGTTGAGATAAAATACAATAAAGTAATGACAGTGGTGCGATCAGTATTTGAAAGAGCAAACGGACAACAAACACTTTCTTCTGCTATTTCAAACCAAATCGAAATGGTTCAGGCAGGTTTATTAAATCAATTCTTTATCAATATTCCTGATAATCACTGAAAGATTTGCTCTACCAAATGGTAGGTAGTAGGACCACAAAGGGTTAAGCTAATATTGGGTGTATTAAATGAAGGATACATTCTGTGTCTCACCCTCTGCACCATAAAAACAGACCTGCAGCCCTCATTAGTACATCTGTTTTACCTATTACAATATCCTATAAGGATATTGATGTTTCAATAATGATACACATCTGATTAATTGTGGAGCCTTAGGCTGCTTTTTTTAATTGTGTGTTGCCTGTCGACAGTATATTACACTTCTCACCTAATGACTTTATATAACTTTGTATGTACTCTTCAGACTGTCCTTAGCCAGTTCCCTTCCTTAGCACTATGCTATAAGTTCTTGAGCCACTCCTCATTTCTTAATTTAAACAAGAAATAGAATAGGTGCAGTGATTTATGGAAAGGAACAAGCATAGATGGAAGCGGTTTGAAAAATACTTATAATCAGCTTATCAGACCATATTTCTTCTTCAACACAGTTTGAACCTTCCCAGACCTCTTGTCATTTCTTTAAGTAGTCTTCAGAAATAGTTCTCTGGGTTTCCTGATGGGCATTTCAAAGCTCTGTTTTGTATGTTGCTTGTTGCTATGTTGTCTTTTTTATATATTCTCTACCAAGATGATCCTACAAAGCTTCAATAATGTTGAGATCTGAGCTCTGCAGAGGATTCATCACTCCATAAGACCTGTTTAATTTCAGTCTAGCTCTCGTGCTACTTGGATTACTTTAGCCCTTTTATTAATGTTTTCCTTTATAAAACATCATTGATAAAAATGTGGCTTCTTAACATCCACCCCTTGTTGGTGCCAAAATCCAGTACTATCATGTGTGACAAGATGTGTTATCTTTGGAACATTTTTTTGGTAGTCACAACAAAATAAATGGGAACAAGTGACATGTCCTAGCAAGAGGCTGTAGTGACAAAGTGCCAAGGCACACAGTTAAAAAAAGGTTTCTTTACCCAGCTGTTTGTTCTGTGTAGCCACAACACTATTTCATTCCTTGAGTGTCTTTTTTATGCTGGAATCATTCATAGGTCAGTGTTCGCAGCTTATCGTGCAAAAATACAAAGACTGGATTTAAAGTTAGTCAAAGAACACGTTTGAAAGACTTTCAGAAAGCCTGCAGAGCTATTGCTCAAGACCTCTTGAAAAGATACAAGAAAGTCTGGATGAATTCTAGCAAAACATAAAGAACTGAGGGGTGGATTGTATGCTAAGCATAGCGTACTACTGCCCAACTTCCTTCAGGCCAGGTCCGATGCACCACTTCAAACTGTTTTTAATTAAATGGCTTTGAAGTGAATCATAATAATCTATGGTTCCCCAAAACGATTAAATGTTGGCTTGAACGCGTCAATTCACATGACTGCTGGTAGGTCCTGTGAAAGAGCTGCAACAACTTCTGTTTAGTGAGCTTTGTAAATACTGATAGGCCAAACATGATTTTTTTTACTTTCTGGCCGTGCAGTACTACACTAGCTGTCTGTTTTCAGTGTTAATGCTAAGCTAACGTAAGCTAACAGCTGCTGGGGCTTCAACTGTCGTGGCAATAATTTTGCATACTGTCATAATTAACCAAAGAAATTCTCAGCAAAACAGCTGCTAAAATATTGTAATATGATTAAACTCTTATTGCTTCAATATTTAATCAACATATAGCTAGTCACTTTGTAGATGTTTTAATCTCATAACAACTTAAAAGGAGATTAATTCAAACTTCAGTCCAGAAAAAATAAGATCAGATTTAGCATTAAGTGATTTACTTAAATGATTGTGTAGGCTACTCATAAAAAAAAATAAATAGAGTGTACTTGTTGGTAGCTCATGTCACAAATCAAAGCTGACTGGACTGAAACAGCCATGTTTGTACGGACAGCAGCAGGTTGCCAGAGTTCATTAGAAGATTGCAAGGATCGAGACAGAGCATAAGCCTTTTGATTTTGAGTTTAGGTACATTTTCCCCTCGCCATTATGCCTCAAGAGCCTCTAGAGAGAGAGGTGTTTAACCAAGTAAAAAAGGGATCTGCCTGAAATCTCAGCTGTTAGTTCTAGCATTCATGAAATACCGTAAAAGTTTGTAGGGCAATAAAAGATGAGACAGCGAGTGCATGAGTCAGATAGTCTGGAGTTTACTAGCTCACATGTGGTTTTCCCACGACTAGGCTTGTTTTCAAGTGCGGATGGGAGTCAGACGGAGATCGAAATGGTGCTGAGCATTTCTCTCAGCTTTTTATTAAAGCTGAATCTTCTCCAAAGCATTCGCTTTTTTCACCCTTGGCTGTTGTCAGTTTTTATTTTTTATCAGTTTATGTTTGTTTTTAATGATTATGGGATTCCTGAATTATTAGGGGATCACCCTGACCTTTACTAGCCTTTATTTATGTTTTACAAACTGTAGTTAACTCCATTAAGATAATGCTATCTTTACAATCATTAATGACAGCCTAATTGATGGAGCAATAAAATAAATAAAATCTGGAGCTTTATCTACACACCCCTTATGGGAATATGAAAAACTCCCACACACCATGATTAGTTCAGTAAATATGTGCAAGGAGGCAGTTTTGCCCCCAGTTAAAGTAAAATACTGTTGTATAATTTGGTCCACACACGCAACCCTGTGGTATGTCATGTGATGACCTCTTCCCTCCTGGGATTCAGACCAGCAGATATTCTAAACCTTCTGAACACGTGACCACAACAAAGTCTTCATCTGAAATAATATGAAAGGAATAGAGTCTAATTGCCAAATATTAATGAAAAATGACAAATAGAAAGATACAGATAAACAGTGAGCCGTATCTAATGGAGGAAGCTGACTGATGAAGCAGTTCCCTTGGTGCTGACCACTTTAGTTAACTGCTGCAATGACTAAACATTCCTGGAAATATCACTCAGGAGGGATAAACTGGTACAGTAGGAATGTCCATGGAGTCTGTATATTCTTATTAGTTAAAAGTAATAAACAGCATGAAATATATTAGATTTGTACATGTTTCAAAGCAAAGCTGTTTAACGCATCAAACTGTTGTTATGGTGACTAAACACCGATTGAGACACTGATACATTTGTGCAAAATTAAAAGTGTTTCACCGGATGATTGGTTTCATTTTTGATACAACTGCAGGATTATTAGCATGAATGAAGGGACCGTACCCCTGTGGTGCTGTATTGTGCAACATTTGGGCTAATTGGAGCATAAAGTAGGCTGACAACAAGGATGCACTTCCCAATGTTGGATTTGAAAATGGGAAATTGATCTGGAACTGTGAATAGAGCTATGAACAGTAAAATCTGTCTGCGCCTATCAGGCACAAGCTTGGGTGCTGAAGCCATCATCGTGACTATGGATATCATGACTATCTCAAAACAAAACTAATCAACATAATTAATCAAATGAAAAGCAAATGTGACATTAAAGGAAAAATATCTAAGATTAATTTAAAAAACTGTCATCAGGTAGATACAAAGTGGACAAAAATATTATTGAAAAGTCAAAATTTGAGGAGACACAAACTGACCTATGAGCAGAAAATAGCATGCTCACTCATTAAAATTAGATGTGAACAACCATGAAGAAAATAAAAAATAAGATTAAAATAATAATAATAATAATAATAATAATAATAATAAATGAATGAATGAATGAATAAATAAATAAATATATAAGTAAATAAATAAATAAATAAATAAATAAAGCATAATATTTAAATATCAAGAGGAGCCTAATACCCAAAAAGCTGCCCTTGGCAAAGCAAATTTGTTTTGCATCACACAGCTGGACCGGACAAAAAAAGAAAAAGGTCTCATTCATTTTGGAGCTCACATTAGTTCCTTTATGGAAAAAAAACCAAAAAAAAAAAAAATGAAGACATTACGAATTAATATTTGACAGACAAAGTGCCCATATGAGTGGACAGAAAATCTTCATTTGATGCAACGTTACTTCAGAATATGACTCAAAGAGGACAATAATTTGGGACTAAATAAGCAAAAACTATTTTATTTTGTTTCTATTGGATCTTATTGTTTTATCCTGTGCTTCTTTTACCAGATTATTGCTTTTATAATAATCTTTGAAACATGCTAAGTGTCTTGTTTAAATGGGCTGCTATGCCCAGGGCTGTGTACAGCACTTTGTCCAACTGTGTTGTTTTAAAAGTGCTTTATAAATAAAGTTGGATTGGGTTGGTAAAACAACCAAAAAACACACAGCACAGATAAAGCAAACAAAGAAAAGGCAGGTACAGGTGGCTCAATATGGAACATGTGTTCAGTAAAACTGTAATAAAAGATCAGCTACCAAATGCCGTCAGGGCTACTTTGGAAATAGGAACAGGTGTGGAGGTGTGCACAGGTTATCAGGTTACTGGATAGTCGAAATGATAAGAAAGTCTGAAGGCATTTAGTGGTGGGGTAGAGCTCAGCAGTGACTGCAGGACATATAACACAGGAGCTTTTTTATTTTTAAATGTGGGGCTTCTAAAAAGGTATACAGTAGTAATAAAAAATCAATCATCAGAGGAAACACAACACGAGAAACAAGCTGTGTGGAAGTGCATTTTGGTTTCTGAACATAATGATAAACGCAGGGCAGGAAGGTTAAGTGGGTCACAGTAACCAAGCATGTAATAATGATGAGCAATAAGAAAAGCATTCAACAGTTTTAACTCCTGCAAGCGTTTCTTACAAGTTACATTTAAACAGAAAATAAACTTGTCAGTGGAATTTCATGGCTGCACTACAGTTCTTAAATATATATTAAATAGCATTACTTATATTTGCATGAGGAGCGTAGAAAACATAATCATGTATTCAAACATGCCTTCAGCCAGGATTTTGCTGTCTAAAAGCTGTGCAGCACATTAAATCATGTAACTAAAATGGCATCTAAAGGTTGAAGAAAGGAACATGCAGCCTCTAACTCTCCATCTGACCTGCATGCAAAAGAGAACTTTATGTGATATTTAATGCTGTAAAATGACAGCGTTTGAACTGTGCTCAGTGTGTCTGAGGTGGTGTGCTCTTCATATGCAATGATGGCATGTTGCAGCCACACATCCAGCTTGGGAGTCATGTTTGTATACAAAACAGTCACCCCCTTTCTAGCTCTGATATCAGTTTCTCTGACAACTGAGAAAAATGTGTAGTTTTAGCTGCTTTATGCCAACACATAACACACTAACTTCATCTTCAAATAGAGACTGAAAGATAATATGACGATTAGAGTGCATCAGAATGGCAGTTTTGGATTATTGCACCAACTGGTCATGAATACAAGTGGCATCCATATTTTATCTATGTTTAGTTATCAATTGTTCACTTTACCGACTGATATCAGCATCAATATACATAAAGGGAGGCTCGTCATGGATGAAGAATATGATACTTTGAATTTTTATATATATTTGTTTAGTGTAGCGCAGTACATAGAACAAAATGTTTGTGGTGATTTAGAAACGCTGTCAATTCATCGTTTGTCCACAGCAGCTTTAACCCCGTTGTTTGTAACACTCTCAGCTCTGTCTCTGTTTTGCTTTGGTCCAGGATTATTTCAGGACATTTTTTGGTTTTGGTTTTCTTTGCCATTTGCTTGATCTGGTAAAATAAACGTGTCGTGTAGGGCTGGGCGATAGGAACCAATTTTCATATCGCCATAACTTTTTCCATGATCACAATAACTCATTTTGATCAAGTAAACAAAGAGACGGTTCAATTATACAGCCTTGAGTGCTAAATGCACTTTTATTAAGGATCAGAAACACATGCGCATTAAAATATTTGACTGAAATGAAAGTTTATGTGTATTAAAATAATGTAAAATACTTCTCAATGACCCTAACAAAGATACAGTTGTGCAAAATGCTAAAACAAGGATATTATTAACTGAAAACAAGCTAACTCGATATAAACAACACTCTATTTCTTGTGTGATTTAGGGTCCATATATCTGAAAAACACAATATATTGCTCCGCTCTAAGTCGTGGCAGCCTGAAATCTTGAATTCCCCGATGACAAGTTGGCACTTCACTCATTTTTTCCTCCATCCTGACAGGAAAAACATCATAGCATGATGCTGCCATCACCATGCCTGAATGTGGGGATGATGCCAATGAGGTGATGCTCAATGTTCACTAAATTTATCAGAGATTTCTTGTGTTGCTCATAATCAGACATTTTCTAAGAATCCAACACCGTTTGTGCATCTTTGAGACCACAAAGCGTCCCTGGATCTCGTTCATTTTTATGGCATAAGAAGCCTTTTAGTGGATCCTTTTTCCACTTTGAAATGATAGAGGTTAGTGGGCCTGTGGGCGCTTCCTGTCAGCAACTCCAGAAACATTCTTCCATCCTTCTCCATATCTGTGCATGAACGCAAGCATGTCATGCCGCTCTAAAGGCAATTCTCTCAACAACCTAACAATCAAAGACATCTTAAAAGCAGACCGTGCTGAATTTGGCATGCATATGTATAAAACCAAATAAGGAGAACAGAAAAGAAAAAGAAATAAGTACGGGAACTTTCACAGAAACGCTGAACTTCAGATTCGTAGAAGAAAAGTCAAAGCACGCTCACCCCTTTCAACCCTCTAATCTCAGATTTCAATTACAGCAGGCACAGCTGTATTTATAAGCCACTGATCTGCAGATTGTGGGAGATGAAGACACATTTTCCGTGGGCGTACGTAAAAGCGCAGTCTGCCCACTCACTGAGCTCTCCTGTGAGCCGAACAGTGGTGTTCAGTGTAAGGAGCGTTCTGGTGTTGGTTGACAGCTCTATGAGTCGGGGCACAAAGCGGCCTTTATGTCTGTGAGGGTTCCACCCTGTGACTCAGGGAGCTGTGTGTGTGCGTGCGCACACACACAGCTAAGGTAGCTGAGCCCCAGGGGATCCGCTGTGAGGTGAGCTCTGTTACACGGCACAAAAGGACTCAAGAACACCTTCCCTCCAGAGCACACAGGTCTTTCCACTGCCAGGAAATGAGTGAAAATATGCTGGCCACAGGATTACCTCATACACACTCAATCTTTTGGACACAATAGTATGTACCCTTCCTGCTTGTGGAAATGTCAGCTCCCTTCTTGCTTCTGTCTGGCTTACTTTTATGCACATAAAAAGCTTCTATATAAAAGAAAGAAGCATAATTAGCCGTCTAGTCAAACATTGAAATGGATAACACATTTCATCTTTCACAACTTTTGCTTGTCAACTCTCAGCAACATAATAGAGAATGTTTAGAGAAACACCTGATAATAAGATTTCAGGTAGAGGAATGTGGGACAAAAGACATGATACTACAGGGAAATAGTTTTCAGTCTCTTTGTAAATTCATATTGTTGTTTGGTTTGGGGTTTTTATCTGTGAAAGTGATGAAATATTCACGAGAACGCCTGCTGATACTCTGACAAAAAAAGAGAGATTTTGTTGTTGTTAAAGTACAAAAAAAGATTATATTTTAAAAAAGCCTGCAGCATTGGTATATCAGAAACAATGTGGTGGTTCCAACACATTTAGCTCTTTTTTTGCACGGCACTTCCATTAGTGATCAACTAACACAGCCAGGCTGATAGGACCTCATGACAGATATTTTCCACATATCAGCCAATAGAAAACATTCATTCTCAGCAGGAGAATACCTGAACCCACCTTCAGTCAATTGAGAAACTTGTTTCTTCAGCAAATAGGCTGATGTTTTATCACTTCATTTATATTCATGTGTCTGCTTCAGAAATTAAAAATGAAATGAAAATGAAATAAAAAATAATTTAATTCGTAGGGTAAATGCAATGTTGTAGTACATTTTAAAAATAAATTTGATATAAAACAATACTAATAAATCAATTAGATGATTGATCCCAGTGTGATCCTGTAGCTTTTAGTTTTGCATTAGACATAAGGAATTCTCTTACTGAACATACTTTGTTGTTTCCTTACTGTATCAAGTAATAAACTTGATTTATGAAAAAAGATCATAGAGAGAAAACAGAGAATGAGAGGAGAACTAGAAATCATGAATGATGTACAACAAAGTTCTCCAAGCTGGGCACACAACAGGGATGCTGCCCTCACATTCTGCCTATGACCTGGCCAACATGGTCCTTCAACACACAAATTCACATTTTTTGTCTTGGACTCAGCTCAACACTATTGTTATTAATATGGAAAAGCAAGGGAAGAAAATTAACATTTCTAATGCTTTTTGCAGCCTTTTGAAGAGACGTGGATTTTAGATTAATTCAGACTTTTAAAAGTTTCAAAGCTACTTAGAAGAGAATGGAGAAATAAACCTGATTATGTTATCATTATTATATATGGGCATGCAGTCTGTCATTTTAAACAGGGAGTCATGGTACTGATTTCCAGTAAGAAATGTTTGATTCATCATCATATCTAAATCTCACAGTGTGTAAGAATTAATTACCTCTACGGGTAAAGACAACCATAGTAAGATTTGAATTTAGGGTAGTCAGTCGACAAAAATCTTTTGCACAATCATGTTTTCATCTGTAAGTTGATTCAGTGGGCTCAAGTAGTGATTGGTGGATCGATACCACCAATACCAGCAGTCTTCTTTCTAGTTCTAGTATTGATATTAATTTAATAAAATCCATATTTTATCAACTTGGTTTAATGTGAAATGGAATACAGTGGAAACAAACTATATCATATATCATGCTATGTTGTAGCATGATATATGATCATTTACTCACCCAGACAGTTGTGACGCAACTCGAAATCCATCAGAAAATATTCATGTGAACACTCGATCTGCATAAATCCATATAACGGGAGCGATCAGGCAATCGTTGCTCGCCCACTAAATAAGGCATTATCTGCCACAAAATGCCTTTGTTTTACCAATGTGTTGTTAGCAAATGCTAGTCGGATGCCTCTATGACCTGTATTCAGCCTGTACTTCCTTTGTTGTTGTTATTCCGGGGTCCTTTCAAGCCTTTTTCGGCTGACCTGCAACTTAAAAAAAGTTGCGACACAACTGCCTGGGTGAGTAAATGATCATAGCATGCTACACCATAGGTACAGGTTGAAAAATACAGAAGTTCTCCTTTAAGTTAGGGTTAGTTTTTCTTCCACCTGTTATCATTCTCATTTGATTAGTCTGGTGATAAACAGTGTTTCACACAGTAATGTATTTCACTGGTAATTTCAATAAAAGATATAAATAAACTATTTTCTCCTCAGTGTTGGCTACTTTTAAAGCAATTTTCCCAACATGTTAAGACTCTGTACCAAGTATCGGTACTAGATCTGTATCGCCGATGCTGGCTTGAATTTTACTTGGCATTGGATCAGAAAGAAAATTTGTGGTATCGGACATCACTAGACTCAGGTGCAGCAATGACTGCACTACATGTGTAGACCTACTGTCCTTTTACAGTAAGTGCCTTTTAATGTGTTACTTTTCCCAAACAGTGCTCTAAAGCGTCTATCAAACAGAACCGGTACTGTAGCTTCTCACTTCATACATTGAGAGATACTGTAGTATTACTGTAGTACCAGAGGTGGGTAGAGTAGCCAAAAGCTGTACTCAATTAAGAGTACTGTTACATGTACACAAAAGTTACTCAAGTAAAAGTAAAAGTAATGATCCAAATATTTACTTGAGTAGGAGTACTAGAGTACACAGTGAAAAATGTACTTGAGTACCAAGTTACATCTTATTTATTCCACAGTCAACGTGCATTT
>JBBBVT010000001.1:27245189-27272386 GCA_037177035.1 Craterocephalus eyresii
ATATCAGCAGCACATAAATTTTGACGGGACAGGAGTGCCCCTCCTGTGACAGACAGAGGAGACAAACGGAAAAAACAAAACTAAAACGAAGTGGGTACTTGCCCGGCCGGGCATGCGGGCAATGGTTCCACTTGCCCGGCAGAGATTTTTACTTGCCCCGGGCAATCGGGCAACCGTTAATGTCGGACCCTGCTAGCTATCGGTTTCTTTCAAGTTGTTGTTTTTTACCATGCAAAAGTAACAGGTTGTACAAAGTTCTGCAAATTTAGAGCTGTTTCATCTCGAGGGATTTTCCTTCTAAAATAAACAAGACAACAAGACAAGGAACAAGACTGACTACTTTTGCAAAACAAATTTCAAAGGGATGTGTTTTGAGAATCCCCTGTAGTTAGACACTGACCACGCGTGGATGCTTCTGCACGAATTCACGAATTTGGGGATCAAATGTTTTGTGAAAGGAAGATTTTGAACGTCCTCTGCCTTTTCATCTTACTGCTGTTAAGTGTGACTTGTTACTTGGATTACAATTTATTTCAAGACAGTTTTGAATGCGTACTATGTGCCTGTTTAAGCACAGTGCATCATATTTAGACTTGTCGTTACTGTGAAGAATTGCCCGCAGAATGTATTGGTCTTGAATATGAAGTCATATTTTTGGACATGTCAGTAAGCAGCTGAAATGAAGCTCATTCTTCCTCTCTGACATGATGTTAACCCCGTCTTCTGTGTCTCTCCCCTTTTCCTCTCTTAGGAAATGACCTAAAGGCCTTACAGATACATTTGTGCTTTTGTCGCTCTAATCTGCATCCGCAGAGAACGGCGAGATCTGGAAGCACACTTGTTTCCGCAGTGAGTAATATCTACCTCAGCCAGCAGACGGGGGACAAACTAGGAAGCTGCTGGAGGATCAGACAGGCAGACGGAGCTATCAGCTGGACGGCTCACTCACTGCCCCATGAGTCCTGCTCTGTGAAGAGGATTTGAGACGGACTGGATCCGTCTTCCCTTCGCCTCCCTTTGCTCGTCTGATAAAGATAAAAAAACCAAACAAAAAAACCCAAAACAAAGCCGCATCCTCTGATTCCAGCATTTATTCACTTTTTTAAATAGTCATTTTCCCTTTGTGCTGTTGACCAGTGTGTTGTTTCCGTGGTTGAATTTTGCTTTCAGCTTTTAAAATAATTTTCTACTTTTACTATTGCAGGCTGGTATAGGATTATATGTAAATGCCCGTGTGTACTTATATACTGTATGAAGAAGGACCCCTCCCATTTTGAAGGAAAGCTGATGCACTTTAAACTTGGCTGTAATACTTCTTCCCCTCTATTATGATCATTTTGTTTGACGCTGGAAACAGAATCTTTAAGCTGGGTATGATGCATCAGCAGCAGGGCTGCATGTAAGCATTTTACTCAGCTTCCGAGTTTTTGATCACGTTTTGGACTCACCCACATTTGTGTTTCTCGACGAAGCCCCCTGAGATGACCCTCTGGCAGGTGGACTCCTTCAGCTGTCTCTCCACTTAACTTGAATGGTTTCGGGGGCTGTTGGATTTAGTGTTTCTGTTAAGCGGACAATCGCACTTTTTGGGGAAAAGCGAGCTACAACAGACAGGAGCTTCCGGTGCTGTTGCACCACCTATGTATTGTTGTAGTGCCCAGGAAAGTAAAATGGACTACAAGCGTCGCTTTTTGCTCGGCGGGTCCAAGCAGAAAGTGCAACAGCACCAGCAGTACCAGATGCCTGAACTGAGCCGGACCCTGAGCGCCTCCCTGGCTTCCTCGTGCTCTGCCTCTTCGCCCATGGGCACCGGGGTGGGCATTCCTGGCAGCTGCCACCCACCTCCCTCTGGCACCACCACCGCTGTCGCTGACATCCAGCAAGGCATCTCCAAATATTTGGACGCCCTCAATGTGTTCTGCCGGGCCAGCGCCTTCCTCACGGACCTGTTTAGCAGTGTGTTCAGGAACTCTCACTATTCCAAAGCAGCTATGCAACTAAAGGACGTGCAGGAACACGTCATGGAGGCGGCCAGCAGGCTGACTGCAGCAATAAAGCCGGAGATCGCGAAGATGCTGATGGAGCTAAGCGCTGGAGCTGCTAACTTCAAAGACCAGAACGACTTCAGCCTGCAGGACGTTGAGGTAAGTGTTCACACAGAAATACTTACCACTATGTCAAATTACACTGCCTGCAATAAAACATCTTGTGTCACAGCGAGGTAACTAAGGATATTTGGCCTGATATGTTCGGTTCAGCGCCGCATGCGTTACTTATCACATTCATGTAGCCGTGACTTGTCTTGTAGAAGCACTGCTAAGATGCTAAGCTGCACCCTGTCAAAAGGCTGGCTCCATGAATCAGTGTTTCCTGGCTCAGACGGGCTTCTCACGCCCAGTGTTGAGCTGGTGTCAGTATCTGAAGGTGTAGTGTGAAAAACAATGAGGATGTGAGAAGAGAAGTCATCTTTTGTCACTCTGAATACCACACAGTTTTTCCATAGTTATGTTTATGCTCATATGCGTGTGGTCATGGTTGCTTCCTTCGAGTTTCTACAGAGTAGTATGCAAATGAACTAAAAGCTCAGATCTTTTAGTTTTCAATTTTTTACATTCAGAAATGTTTCCCCCTACATTTTCAAAAAGATATGAATATTTGTTTACACACAAACACTCATGACAACCTGTGAGTGAAGTTAACACTGTTCACACAGGAGCCAGAGCTGCATCCACACTTGTGTTCATTTATATTCATAGAATGAAACAAAAGTTATTTGAAACCATCATCATAGTAGCGCATTTCATACATAAAAACAATTCAATGTGCTTTACACAATAGAACATATCAAGAGTGATACTCAGAGATGGAAAGATGGAAAGAAACAAACTGCCGTCGAGCTAAGTGGAGATACTTTGTAGATTTCATGCAGAAAGAAATATATTTCGAGCCTGGACTTAAAAGTGTCTACTTTATGTACAAGTTCAGTCTCCTGCTCCACTTGATTGCGTCACATTTCTCCACAGTTAATCTGGACTCTTAGTCTGGATTATCTGACCCTGGTTTTTAAAAACTAGACAAGGTTTATATACTCTGAACCAGCAGGTGAAGTAACAGAATATTTTTTTAAATGGTGATGGAAATGGAAAAATCTAAAGGCATTGTGTCATTTTGACAGAGGTGCATGCTACAGGCTTTCCTCCTGCAGAAACTTGTGCTTGCGGGACCAGAAAACCCCTCGTTCAGAGTCTTACCGACGTCTGATCGCTCCATGAGTGAAACATTCCCAAATTTAAAACTTCCGCCTCAGGAACAAGATCAAAATAGACATGAAAAGTCGTCTGTCCGAAGTAAAAGTCCAAAACCTCATTATGATATCTTCTGCAGCAAATCCAACTGAGATAGTTTGTGCTCAAATAGGCACGTATCTCATGCGGACCAGGAGGAAGGTGCATGACTGAGTTCACGCCACATCAGGTCAACTGTCAACTGTGTTTTTACTGTTTAATTTAGTTGTTCATATAAAGCTGCTGGAGCCACGGTCTGTTTTTATCAGCATGAATTCTGCACATCTTCATGTGATGGCTCGGTATGGATTTCTGTTCAGCTTGTTCGTACTGAATATTAATTTAAAAAATGAGTTGGAAAATTAAATGCTTTTCAATATAGATTATTATAATTTTATGAGTGATCAGTAAAAATAATTGATGGAATTCTTTTGACCCTGTCAGTCAGAAAGCCAAGCACAGCCGCAGCTCTGAACACGGATGTATTCATGGGTTAGGAGAAGTGGAAGTTACAGAAAGTATTATGAGTGCAAAAGTCCCACCGTTGCCATGGAAACCCCTGCTCAATCTTTTCATGCAATCCACTTAAACCCAGGTCGGCAGGTTCATGAAGGCAGGTTGGGTGGCTTGTGTTGACACTGTCATGCCTGAAACATGGTGTCATTTACTGCTTACACCGTTTTTAGTGTTATTACATGTAATATTGCTGTGTAAGTGCATTGTTTTCCTCTGCACCAACCTAAGCAGCACTTTACACGGCCGCTGGAACGACTTGTCAGACTTTCTAACGCCTCCTGCGACATTTGGGGGAAGTAAAGACACTTCAAGTTACTTAGGTGCGATCACGGGAAGATGTCAGTTCTTTTGGTAAAGGGATTTCTCTTTTGTAATCATAAAGAACATTTAAAAAAAGTCATTGGGTCCATTTAGGCCCAAACACACAGTCTAGACCAGTTTCAGCCCCCTCCATGACAAAAACAAAACTGAATTTACTCAAATCCACTGGATGTGTGTGCTGGTAGTATTAAAGTAATTAATAATGCATGCAGTCATGGACCTTTCTAATGAAATGTTCATCCATTTTGTGGCACCAGTGAGAACTGTGTGTCTTTGAAACACAAGAATTTAGACTAAAAAAAGAATTGGGGAGTGTGTTTGTGCTCACTGCTGCGTGTTGCAGGAGAATCCTAAAGGATTACCATGTAGCAGTGAGCTGGTACACAACAGCAGCCGGGACTATGGAGGGACTGCAGAGCGTCTGTGGATGTGGCTGAACCCAAAACAGGAAACACTTTTGTACCACAGATGGTAAATCTGACTCTCTGCGGTTGCGAATGTGCACAGAAAAATGTTAGAGGAAGCCCAAGTCTGTGAAAGTTAAGACCGCACGGCTTGGCACTTACACTTGCTGTCTGGCCTCTGGCATAAAAGCCTCATTTGTTAAAGCTTTGAAAGAGACACACTCATTCTTTTCTTTACAGCCAGCTTGCTATTAATTGTATTAACCTTTTAATAAAAAGCACTATATATATGAAATAATACCATGCTGAGTAAAATTAGACTTTATGTGCCTTGTGCTGAGAAATTAGAGATGTGGGCGACCAAAGAAGGGGTTTCTTTTACTTCTTTAATGGCAAGTATGTTTTTTGTTAGCAGAATCATTAGACTGGTTGTGTAATGAGTCATCTATACTTTGTGGTCTTCGTTCATTGTTTCAGAGCATGTCTGACTTCGGAGGCAGAAAACGGAGAACATGTAAATTAGACTTGTTTAGACATAGTACTTGATCATTTGTGGCTAATCTAGCTGTCTGTCAGGATGTGATATGTGTTGTGACTCGAAAGGGGATTTTCTGCTTTTTCTGTCTGAATTGAGGAATGCTGTTTGGCAGCTGGATGTATTATGAACCAAATACATTTCTGAGTTTGGGGAGTTGTGGTATGTGAGGCTTTTCCCCCTTCATTCCCCTCTCTTTTCTTTTTCCCCCCACCTCTCCTTTTACCCCCTTTCATTGCTACGATCTCCCAATGCTCCGGTCAGTGTAGTCTATGAAACGGACCACTTTATTCCCCCAGTTAAAGCACAGAATGGTTCTCTGGCCGCTCGGAGTGACTTCGCCGCCAAGTATGCATGAAAATGTCAGGGTTTGTTTAGGGACCGTTTGCCGAGCTTTTAAGTTCAAACTGCAGAGGCAGAGAAGTCCTCACAGCTCTGGAGACGGTCATGGCTGCTCTGGTCAGACAACCGAGAAAGCGTTCAACCCAGAGAGGACTGGAAATGCACCACTTGCACTCATAGCTATTAAAAAACACTCTTCTGGCTGATTTTTCGTAAAGTTGCTGGTTTCTTTCTAACATGGTTCTTTTTAATACAACAGCTCATTGTAGTTGCTCTGATGTTTTTGTAGAGGGAGTGACTTTCTGTAGTTTTCACTTGGATTTTGTAAAAACAAATGAACACCATGCAGCACAGCATATACTCTATTAACTCCAGCATTTTAAAAGGTTTAAGATGAACCTAGACATGTTGTAGATGGTTAAACATCAAATGCAGCATTGCTCACTGTTCACATATTGGTGGTACAACATTTCTGGGCATGTTCCTTTTTGGAGTTAAGACCAGACGAGATGAAAAGATAAAAGGGACGCTGCACAGATTTTGACCTGGATTAGTCCTTTTTCTCTGTGTTATGCACATGCAATATGCCTGCAATGACACGACTTGGCTGCATATGATGTCTAAAAAGCAAGAAATAAATTGTATGCCTCAGACATCTTTGTACAGTGTGCTCAACAGAGCACATTTTAATGTTTAGTAGTCAAGAATAACAGATAATAATGTGGCTCAGTTGTTTCTGTTAATGAAATGACAACCGGTTAGCTGGTGACCACAACAGTTGTACCCCTTCTAAAGAGCTACCGTAACACTAAAGTCCACTGTTTACATAAACCAGCCAAGGTAGACCCCCCCCCCTCACACACAGATAAGATGTCAATACAATCCCACAATGCAATCGTTTGGTTACTTTTATACCCCCATGCCTCATAACAGATCCGGATCCCAGGAGCAGTCCTTTCCTAGAGGCGGTGCTTTGATGGTGCAGGTGTTCTCAGAAAACGGGAGTATGAGCGGGATTGAGTCATGAGTTGCCTTGTTTGGTTGTGAAAGGGGCCTACATCGGCTTGGCTCGGCCACACTCTTTATTTCTCATATTTTCCGTGACTGTGTGGGATACTGCTCAGCCAATCACATGTGTTATCCATTATCTCGTGCTGTAGCCATGTACTCTTTACTCTTTTTTTCCCCTTTCTTCCTGTTCTTTCTTTTTTCACTGGCTTGATTGTTGTAGCCATTGTAACATTTAGAGTGGTGTTTGATCTCAGTGGGGTGGTGTTGGGGGGGATTAGAACTAAAAACAATGCTGCATATGGGTGATATGAGCTTTGTGTCCTCTGTTATCTTTTATTTGCACAAACACTAAATTTCCATTGACTGCGTTGTGGTCCGTGTGTGTGTGGACAGCAGGACCGGTATCAGCCTGTTATTGAGTTTCTCTGTGAGGTGGGGGCCGGTGGCGGCAGGGACGACATGCCGTCACTCGGGACGCTGTTTGGCACTTATACAGCTGTTGCTTTTAGAAATGACACCACTGGTCTGTTGATAACTTTAGCCTAGAGTGAAACTGAATATTTTTTTAAATTATTTTTACAGATGTACATTGACTTCATAAATCTTGTTGACTTGGCTGATGCTCTGATACTTTAGCGTTGAGGAATACTTTTGTGTATTGTGTAGGAGAGATTTCTTAGTATGAAATTATTGCAAAGGTTAGTCACCAAATAAATTAAGTTTTTTTCCCTTTGTTTTCCCCTCTGTAAATTGTTTTATACAGTGCCATCAGCAGATCAAACTGTCATTTGATCTGTGAAAAATATCAACATCCTTTTTTATGGTACACAGGTTGCTCAGATGGTCATTGTTCCCAGAGGATGTTACCTCCTGATGTTGGTGATATTCTGACCAGTTTGTTTGTGTTGCAGATAGCTGGTTGGCTTTTCTTTTTAACTTTTATTAAAACACCTCTATTAGATGAATTTCTATCAAATAAATCCATAAAATTTGCCTGGACATTCGTGTTAGAGTTGGGTGATATGAACCAAAAATAAATGTGTTTCTTGGCTCAGTGACCACGTGCGATGTTTAAAGATATTTTAAACAAATTGTGAGAAATATTCAGTTGTAACTCAATACCACATGTGTGAAATCACAGGCAAGTTTTCAGACTGTAATCAAATTAAAACTCTTTATGTTAAGTTTTTGACATATTTCTACTAACAACTATGTACACAAGCATGTGAGAAGACATTGATTAAAAAAAACTAATGTAGTAAAGCAGTGAATTCCACTGCCTGTGATTAATCAGTAACTATATGTTGCTATGCCATTTTATGCCTCCGCTTATTTACACAGTATAGTTATTGTTTCCATGAAGCGTGGCGCTAAAGACCAAAAGTGGCTGTGTCCTGTTGTTTCTGTCTGCAGTCGGAACGCGACAGCATATTTCCGTCCTCACAACTCGGCCAACCCCTTGAGATATTTTCAGGAAGTACCTGAAAAAGAAAACCCTGTGACCATGGTAGACCCTGAGGTGTCCTGTTTCCCTTGTTAGATTAACTTGGAAACAAGGCAGAACTATTCTATCAGCGGGCAAGAACACAATTGGACATGCAGCTCTGTAGATGTGGCATGATGCATATCAAGCTTCTAAACAAATCTCTGATTTTTCACACCCTGTCCTACATTTATTTTGGAAAACAATGTTATGTAGATTTTGAAAAGATGGCAGTAGCTGATGGAAGTTTCAGCAAACATTGGCAGATCTAGAGCAGAATTTCCCATTTTATTAAACAAAGGTTCATGCTTCTTGCAGATGTAACCACTGACAACATGTTGTCTTTGGTGGCTCAGTTACATAGTGAACGCATGTTTCAAGCCAAATGTTAATTTTATTGTTTCGTACATTTTCAGTGTGACTGTTTGTGCGTTCACTCATACTAATTTGGCTTAAGGAGCCTTCTAGGAATGCTAAGGCCTGTAAAGGTCTCTCATATAAACTGTTCTCAATGTTGAACCAACGTGTATACGACTGGTCCTTAATCCATTTTGTAAGTGATTTTATTTGTACTACCGAGCAGAAATAGCTCAGTTGTGGATGTTTGTAATCGCTCCATTTTAAAAAGGGTTTTTGAGTTGTTCTCATTTACATGGTCATATCTGGGGATTTTAAAATGGGCTCAGGCCAACAGTTTGGAAACATGAGGAACTAAATAGAAAATACTTTTTTTTTCTTTTTCCAATCTCTTGGATAAACATGAGCTGATTGGCTTGTAATTGTCACATTGGAAGAGGGTATTGTTTCGAATGATTCATGTTCTTATTAAATGGGGTTGCCAGATGACAGTCTGCTGACAGTCATGTGCTTTAGTGGTCAGATGTGATTGATGATTTAGCAATTTAGTGGTGTGGTTCTGTTTTACAAAAATGATGTGATAAGAAGCGTTTTCGCTAATATCCCGCAGCTCTGTGAAATCTTTCCTGCTGTCGTGCCTAATGCGTTACACATGCTGCAAAGAAAATGTAACTTTTTAGTTGACCGTTCCTTTCTGCCTTACAGGCTTCCTTATTTCTTAGTGCAAAGTAAAAAAAAGGAGGATGCAAACTCTGTTGAGTCACAGTGGCATCATTTGCTGTTTTCAACAATCCTGCCATTTTAACATGGGTTTTGCTTGTAGTTGTAATACTACTTGTTGTCTTTCCAGGTGCTGGGTCGGTGCTTCCTCACGGTGATGCAGGTCCATTTCCAGTTTCTGTCGCAAGCTTTGCAGAAGGTCCAGCCTGTGGCTCAGTCCTGCCTGGCTGAAGCTCTTGCCCAGGCCCAAGAGCGCTGCAACAACGCCCGCTCCCAAAGCGCTAACCTGGGGCCTCTCACAGAGCTCGAGGAAGCCTCTCGCTCATGGAGAGGTGCCGCTGAGGTATGTAGCCTAACCGCAGCCCCAGGACTCTTCCAGGTCTGAGTCTTGGTTTGTCTGTTTTTAAGGTAAAAAAAAACAACAAAAAAACCCAACCTGTCACACATTCCTGAGAGCGGCCAGTCATTTCTGATTTCCAGCCACAGTTTACTTTTTCCTCTTTGCTGGGCTGAAGCTGTTCTGTAAACCTGCGTTGCTTTGATCTCACTGTTTTATGTTTTAGCCATGTAAGGGCGGCTGTTCGGTAAAAGGACTATACTGATCCCCAGGCTAAGTGCTCTCGCTGGCCCCTTTTTGAGTGCAGTTGTATACAGTGAGGTGAAGAGGAGAGTCGTGGGTTGATTGATCTGTTAAACTCTGGCATGCAGTGTTAGCTGTGGAGGAAACTAGAGCTGCATATAGGCCGACAACATGGACTGTTTTTGGGAGGCTACTCACATTTTCTTTCTACAGTCATCTTAAAATCAACAGTCATTTTGTGTAATTTTTTAATGTTAATATCCCCCCAAACATGTACTAAATACTAATTCTAATGATAACATTGGCATATATAGTGCTCTCGGTGAGGTTTTCTGTTGCTGCTGCTCTGACCCAAAGCTTTGTTCTCAGGCCACAGCGAGGCTGAGAGAGAGGGGCCGGGACGGCTGCCTGGCAGGCATCCAGGTTCAGCAGCTCTTCTGCTCCAACAACACAACCATCCCTGAACACCAGCTGAAGGAGCTAAACATGAAGATTGACAGTGCATTACAGGTACACTTATTCCTGTACATCAGATTTCTGAATAATAGTGAAACTGTTGTCATTGAAGTGGATTGTGGGTTTAGCAAAACAAAAACTTGAAAAGTTTGTAGAAAAATACTCCTAGATGAACATTGACAGTGAAGGTAACACAACAGGAGTAGAAAATTGGGGACTGAACTAATGAAACTGCTCTATAAAGCTTGAAACCAAGAAGATGTGCTAATCCTGTTCTTGTTTCTTCTGTTTGTAGGCCTACAGAGCTGCATTGGAGAGTCTGGGCCACAGTGAGTACGCGCTAAAGGCAGGCTTTCATCTCAACCCCAAAGCTGTGGAGTTAGCCTTACAGGTGCGTTCACTCTTTCTTCACTTTAAGAGTCCAAACATTCAACAATTAAGTATCTGATGCTAATACAGAATCAAGTCTGAGTGTTAAATTGATCCTTTTTTTTTGGATTTCCCCCCCTTCTAACAGAGCGGGCAGACAAAATGATATTTAATTTAAGCGTCTCAGTGATGTTGGTAACGTGTTTGTGTTGTTGTGCCTGTGTGTGTGACTGCAGGGCTGTTGTTGTGAGGCAGAGGCTCAGCAGGCAGGCAGGATGCAAACCACCTCCCAGCCCATCCAGTGCGAGCTGCCCACCATCCCCGTGCAGATCGGCTCACACTTCCTCAAAGGAGTGTCCTTCAATGAGTCGGCAGCTGAGAACCTCAAACTGAAAACGGTTCGTTTCCACGGATGCCGACATTTTTGTCCAGTAAAACAGACGTTGTTCAGATTGAACAGTAAATCTCAGCTGTGTTTTGATTTGTTTTTACACGTTTCTCAGTATTTTTGGTGATAAACTGAAACACATTTCTACGTGAAAAGGTGAAGGCTTGAGTTGCTTTTACTTTTTGTCAGCAGATATAAGGCTGGCGTGCTAACGGCCCAAAATGCTTTATTTTCAGCACACGATGCTGCAGCTCATTAAGGAGGTGCTGGGGCAGAACGGGATGACCCCCAGGGACGACTCCCCAGTGACTGAAGTCCTCAACCAAGTTTGCCCATCCAGCTGGAGAGGAGCCTGCAAGACAGCTGTGCAGCTGCTGTTTTCTCAGGCTGGTCTGGTAAGTGGGCATGTTAAACATCAAGGTTAGGAAGGTTTACAAGGTCAGGGCCGTTTTCCAGAACAACTCTTTCCTTTGACGGCTCTTTTTGAGTTTTTGAAAGACTTGACTGATAACATTGTTTCTATTAGGGCTCCATGTGGGGTACTTGTGAGTTTGTGGATGGTGAATGTAAAAGTTCATCCGGACTGCTATGTAAAAGTTCTTTGTATGTGTTTCTCTGGGTTTACCATCTTTCCTCCCATTGTTTGTTGGATTTGTAAGAAGATGAGCAGACCTGTTTGCTGTCTTTAAGGTGTAAACAAATACCAGAGGGACACAAAAGACGGGAAGCATTCCTGCAGCCTCTGGGTGAGGGATGGGCTTGCCTGGACAGGTCTGCTAACACAGCTCCCCCACCCAAACGGTGAAAAGGAGAGTCTGTGGGGGTGGGAGGGTCAACTCTTCTCAGAGTAACACCGCTGTGTTTATGCTACGTTACTTTCCCTCCGTGTGGTCTTCCCTGTGTTATGTGTTCCCATCCAGCCTTCCCAGCCCGGTGCTAACTGTAAAACAATCCCTGGGTGATGAATGGGCTATTTGCATTAACCCCTTATCTGAACCTGCCGCCACTCGGCTCCAAACAGATCACACGGCAGCACGAATACAGTAAATTCCCCACTGTTTCAAAACACCTGCATTCACTCATGCACCCGCTGTCACAAATTGCAGTTTAGCTCTGCTTGCTTTTACCCCTAGATGATAAAAACACTGATATTGATCATTGGCAGCTTGTTGCAAAACAAGAATTTATTCACAAAGTATTACAAAACTTCATACAAATGTAAAATGAATTGCAACATCACTGGGTGACTGGTTTGCAAAATGCTGGTTCAAGTTACTACAAAGTCTTTTGAGGTTTATTTTCTTTTTGTGTTTCTTTTGCCCCAATCATCTAACTGCATGTCTCCACATGGCTTAGTGACAGCTTGTGTCAGAGTGTGGCTCTCTCCTTTCCACCCAGCAGCTTTCGAGGATACACCTGCTTTTTTAATAACAATAGAGTCATTTCCTACAATACAGGAAATGGACTCCTCCCTTTTTCCCTCCCTTTTTGTGACCCAGCTACATCAGTCTCGAGCATCCAAGGCCACTTTCAGAGAGCTTGGGAATATTTTTGACTTGCAGGAAGGCACGTCTGTTTGTCACCGACTGATGGAAAGCCATCAGTTTCCTCACCTTGACCTGCAGGAAATTGTCAGACTCCAGTGGCAAGCCTTGAACCTGTGGATGGTTTTAAATCTAGATCGCTCACATAAAGTAGAGTTTAAAACTTCCATTTTAGTTGGAAGAAGTTTTATTTTATTTGAAAGAGGATTAGATTGTGTCCCAATAATTCTGTAAAGCATGGTGATTGTGAGAGGTGTGTGTCTGTGTCCCAACAGGTGGTTGTTGATACGGCTCAAATTGAGAACAAGGAGGCTTATGCTCCCCAGATCACTCTCGAGGGATCCAAGGTTGTGGTTCAGGTTCCCTCTACATGGTGAGTCCCTTTTAAGAGATCTTACATTTCTTAGAAGTTTACTCCCCCAGTAGTTTCTCATTGCAAATAATTGCATTGATTAGGGAATCTCCCTATAACAATCTTTGCTGGTCCAATGTTTTTTGAATGAAAGGAAAATAATTAACTTTCATTGTGATTTATAAATAGTTGTATGCTAGGTATCAATCTGCATTTAGATGAGAGGATATTTGTTAAATACTTATATCTTCAAATCTGGATTTGTTGTGTGTCGGACATTCTGTTGGATTTATTGTGTTGTTGTTGTTGTGGATGTGAAGGTGTCTGAAGGAGGACCCGGCCACCATGTCGCTGCTCCAGCGAAGCCTGGACCCAGAGAAAACGCTCGGACTTGTAGATGTGCTGTACACTGCAGTGTTTGACATCAATAGGTGGAAGGAGAGGAAGTAAGTGGATGTTTAGCAATAATAAATCACCAACTTGTTTTCCAACAAAGGAAGAGTTTTTTTTTTTACATGGGCTTTAATGGTGCTGTGCTCTGTCTGACATTTTCATCACTTCAAAACGTGTCTTTCTCTCCACAAAAGGGAACAAGCCTTGCCTACTATTCAGATCCAGCTGCAGCGGGAGATCCCAGACTACGGAAGCCCGGCAGACTTGCCAGCAGGTACCAGCTCTAAAACCTCCAGCGGATTACCGAAGACGATATCTAAACTGACTTCCAAGTTCACCAAAAAGGTCTCGTCCAGCTCCAATAGCGGGGGCAGCTATTCCATCCCCAGCACTCCGTCTCGCAGCATGATAACAACGAGCAGCTCTGAGGAGAAGGCCAAAGGACTGGTCCACAGCGACAGCCGGCTGCAGAGCATCCTGCAGATGGGGGGCCTGTCTTGCACCCCAGACTCCACCCAACAAAACCAGCTGGCCAACGGCTCCGTGTACGACGACCAGGGGATGAACCTGCCCACTGACCAAGAGATGCAAGATGTCATTGACTTTCTCTCAGGATTCAACATGGGGAAATCCCAGCAGGCCTCCCCCCTAGTCAAGAGGAGGAACTCTGTGGCTTCTGCTAACCCTGCAGAGCTGAAGCCTCCCAGTGGTCCTCCATCGGCCTCCCAGCCCATTTCCCACAGCAGTCTGCAGCCCCCTGCCCAGCCCCCGCCTCAAGCGCAGCCTCCAGCATCAGTGCAGAAGCAGCAGCAGCCTCAAACGCAACCGCCTCCTCCACAGCAGCAACCGCCTCAGCAGCAGCAGCAGCCTCCTCCTCCTCAGCAGACCTCCCCACAGGCCCTGCAGTACTACCAGCACCTCCTGCAGCCCATCACTCAGCAGCAAGCGCCTCCTCCTCAGCTCCCTCCCCAGCAGACCCCTCCGCAGGTCCTGCCACAGCAGAGAGTGGCCAACAAGTGGCTGGGCACCTCTGGGCAGCCGCCACCGCAGGGCTCTCCGGCCGGGCTGTCACCCCTGGGCCCCATCGGGCAGTGGGGGTCCCCCGGACTGCCGGACCTGAGCTCCGATCTGTACAGCCTGGGTTTGGTCAGCACCTACATGGACAGCGTCATGTCAGAGATGCTGGGCCAGAAACCACAGGGGCCCCGCAACAATACTTGGCCCAACAGGGACCAGAGCGAGGGAGTGTTTGGAGTCCTGGGAGACACGCTGCCCTTTGACCCAGCAGGTGAGTTCCACGCTCTGATTACATCAGCACGGGCTGTATTTTTACTTACACGTTAAACCCAACGTGCGTGCCTAATATAGAAGTTTGGGTTTATTTAAAAATCGTGAGAGGAGCTCGAGTATGAAAGCAGGGAATTAACTGTGAGGTAGGTATTCACACAATGGCCACGGTTACAGGGTGTTTTTTAAATTGGAATTAATCATTTAAAATTAATTAATTCAGATTTAAAATCTTCTCCTTCGGGTTTACATGGAAATATTATTTCTGATTGAAGGTTTACATGGACAACGCGTCTCCTTAATTCCGCTTTAAAGCCAGGGGTTGGGAAGGGTTTTGATTGGCTGAATGGCAGAAGTGACGTAACATACGTACGTCTACCGGAAGGAAAAAAACGCTTTGTTTCCTTCCAGCAACATGAGAAAACATCGTAATAAGAAACATTTTTACTTGATTTAGATTCTAGTCATGTAGCAGCAGCTAGTCGCTAGCATGGAGCTGAAACCTTTAATATGCTTGCAGAGGCTGTTTTGCTGACCTATAAAAAGTTTCTCATCTAAATTGAAATCTCTCTTGGTTCATAAAAGACAATTAGGTTGCAAACATCAGTTGAAATAAACATACAGGGGCCACCGTATAGTAGATGGCAGCAGCATTGCGTTAAAGGAGAAGAAGCTGTGAGATAAGCATGTAATAGTCATGTTGCGCTCCAGGAGGTGCAAAATGAAGAATATTTGACACAATGTGGCGTTTTGTATTCATGCAGCATCTTGTAACCATTCAGGGTTAATCATGATGAATCATTGGTGGTTTGACAGGATGAGCAGCTGTTTCCCTCCGCATGTGGCTGCAGTTGTAGGTCGGCGCTAAATGCTGAATCTGGCCTGTGTCAGTTTCTGTTTCTACGGTGCAGCAGACTCTTTTGATTGCAGTCGAGGCCCATTGTGCCGAGTTGACTTACGGCTATTGTGATTTTTCTGCTTTGGTAGACAGTCTGCCTAAATGGATTGAGCTGCAGGGAGCGAAAGAGAAAAGCTGAGGGTGTCAGAAACTCACAGTTGTGTTTATCCTCCCTTGTCCGTGCACAGTGGGCTCTGACCCGGAGTTTGCGCGTTACGTGGCCGGCGTCAGTCAGGCCATGCAGCAGAAACGGCAGGTGCAACACATCCGCCGTCCCAGCAACCCACGCAGCAACTGGCCAATGCCTGATGAGCAGCACAGGACCTGGTCCCACCCAGAGTACTACAGTGAGGGGTAGGTATCCGTTCATCTATGGATTTTTATTTGCTTGTTATTTGAATGGGATGGTGCATCATAATGAATGTAAAATATGCCGTAAATAAACCGGATTTTGGAAAGTTCGTTAGTCTCATCACATCACAACACGTCTGCTGCTAATAAACACGTTTCCTTCTTGTAGGTTAAGAAATAGGATGAAAACAAACAAATAGAGAAAAATAGAGAAAAACACAAACTATGTTGACAGTCCCATGTGCGACTGTCTCTGATGATGGATTTGTTTAGTCGGCATCCATTAAAATCCATGCAAACCCAGAAAAAGGCTGGAAATAAGCTGCAGCAGGTCTTCACTAAGTTAGTTTCACTTTACTTCTTGTAAATTTTCTACTCATGTTTCAGTTGTAATTGTGCAGTTTTGTTTACCTGCGATGTTCATTTTTGCCGGTTTTTACGCTGCCAGCTTAGTGAGATGTTCATTTAAAATCTGAGATCATGTCAGTGTCTGTTCATGGTTTTTTGGCCTTATTAATCCCCGTCTCCTAACATGCAAGTTTGTCCTGTTTTGTCTGTCCTGCTTATGATCATAATAATTATGCTTAAAAAAATACCTCTGGTAAGTTTTTCTGGTTTTCGAAGGACAGAGAACGTTTACCTGAACTTCTGTTAGAGATACATTTTAATGGAAAGTCTTTCCTGTCACCATGTAATTTTAAGACTCCGTGGCCTTGCAACAGATTTTATCAAAGTGATAAAATGTGAGAGTAGCCTGAGGTACCCAGATAAGAACTTGCTGACTTTTCCTTTGTTGGGATTTAAGACTGGAGCAAATGATGCTTAGACTTGATCTTTTCTACCGTGGGTGGCCGTGTGCTGCCAGAAATGATCCACAGTTATTCTAAACTGTTTTATTTTTATCCAGTTTTAATTAAACTCCTAACATGGCCAGCACTATGAGGCATGTAGCATGTTTATCATGAGTTTTGTCAATTAATTTCACCTTGGAGTGAGAGACGCTTTGAGAAGCAGACTGCGTAAACAACCAGCCATCAGAGTGACTGACTCACTGGTAAACCATGTAAAAAGGTGTCACTTCGGACTCTTTATTAACTAACGTGAATTTTCTTCCCTCCACAGTCAGATAAATGTGATCCTGTCATGAATTTAAACTCCCCTTGTTATAGCGGGCATAACAGGAAGGTGCTAATACCTTCTGTATCCATGTCCTCAGCGAGGCCGTAAACAGCAGCTGGTCGGGTAATCAGGCGGACTCGGCCAGCTCCAGTGATGAGACCTCTTCTGCCAACGGCGACAGCCTGTTCTCCATGTTCTCGGGGCCAGACCTCGTGGCTGCGGTTAAACAAAGGAGGCAAGTCCTGAACTTGGAATCGGATGAACCTGATGGCAATGTCTTGTTATGAATAAATGCTACTTGAGGATGTGAAAGTTAAGCCACACCTTGCAGATATGCAGAAACTCATCCGAGTCAAACTTGTGACTGCGGCTCAGCATGGATGTAATGTTTGAATAAGTTTTTTTTTTTTTAGAAAACACAGCTGTGGTGAGCCTGAGGTGTGCACTCTGCCTTCACCCCCTCTCCATCACCTCAGCGATGATAACCAGGTAATGTGCCATTTATTCAAAAGTCATCTCGTATTTTAGCTGCAGCCAGAAAATGTCGAGCCTTTTCATCCAGATATTAGTTAAACCTTCACTGTGACTTATTCTCGAGCGTTAACTTTCTAACCAAAGTGTCTCTTCATCTCAACAGGACAGCAAAACTAAAACATGGCCTCCCAAAGCACCGTGGCAGCACTCCACCCACACAAACACCATGCCCAATCCCAGCTCTTCCTTGTACCAGATGAACATCCCTCCTTCCTCCCAGTGGAGCGACTCCATGCAGATGTTGCAGTCTCCTGTGTGGTCCACAGCAAGTGACTGCTCGCCCTCCACCGGCATCTCCTCTGGTTTCCCTTTCACCCAGCAGCAGCAGCAGCAGCAGCAGCAACATAAACCCATGACCAAGGGCTTTAAATCCTTCCCCATAAAACACGAGCACAGGCCCTCCTACCTTCACCAGTACTGATCCAAACAGTGCCACCGAGGTCCGCTAAGGAGCCCACCGGGTGGGCTCAGCTGCAGCCGTTGCAGTCCACACTCACTAAATTGGAAGATTTCAAAGCCTCAGAGGCAACATTAAGTACACACACTGGCTCGACATTTTTTGTATCTATATTTTTCCATGTCAGACATCCCCATTCAAAAAAAGAAAATAGAGATGTATTTTGAACTTTTTTGAACTGCCATGTTTTAACTATGAAAGATGCATGTGTCATGCCGGCAGCAGTGAAGTCTAGTGGTCGTGTCTGTCTGGTGAGCTGACGTATTCCTCAGACAGGAGCTGGAGACGTGTGTGGCCGTCACCCACTTGTTTCTGCAGCCGAGCGCGTGAGTTGAGTGCGTGCGTGTGCTGAGGTGGAGATTGCAAGAGGGCAGAGGCTTGGGACGCTCTCATTTTGCCCATAAGTATACTGTGTCTACATAGCTGTAACTGCCAAATCTCATGCAAGATGACTCAGAGTACAGCTACCATCTACTGTTTCATAGCTTGTAAAATACTGAAGTAGAAACATGAATATTTACTTTTTATCAAGAGGCTTTGAGCAGGCTCAGCATAAATATAGTAAGTCACTGCAGAAGTGTAATTTGAGAGAAATACACTACTTTTTCATCAACTGACCAGAGTTAAGAGTTATAGCTGTAACTATGTGCCATGTTGGTATTGATAGCACTTGCAGAATATTGTTTCCAACCAAAGCGTTGTTCAGAAGATGTGTGGTGCTGAAGACATGAGCGGTGATCTGAGATTATTAACAATGGGGGTGAAGTTACTCTCTTTCAGATAAGAGCACCAGGAAACATCTTCATATCCTCCTTCCTAATTGGCAGTTGTTTACTCCAGATTGACACTAACTCCCATAATGTTTCTGTTAAATTTTTTTTCCTTTGGTGTACAATTATCAACAGTATTAATCTTATTTTTGTATTTTCTTACATGTTATACCATAACTGTATGTTAGTATTGTAGACATATTACATAAAACATTATTTTCCACCTCCCAATGTGAAAAGCACATTTTTTCCTGACAGTTGAACTACACCATCTATCTACAAAGGTTACCAAATATGCCATGCTAAACACTAAAACATTGTGTGATGAGGGTTTTTTTCAAGCCCTTGTTCCTTCAGTTTCTATGGCAATGGGCTACATTTAAAAAGCCCAGAATGTTATCTTTTTGTGATGTTTGCGGATGCCAATGTTGCCTGTATTTATGAAATGACACCATGTTTTCAGAAAACTAACATACTTACAACATGTTTACAGAGAATTGTTTGCTGTATATACATATAAATATATCTTTTTATAGTTGATGTGCTTTGCACAATCAAGATATAGGGTTTGTTGCTTTTTGTCTGTGTTATCTCACTAACTGTTGCAGCCTTTTTTAAGACATCATTACAGACCTTGGACTGTAACTGTTAGCTTCTCAGCTGTGTCAGATGGTTTACTAGTGGCTTCTATAAAAGATTAAGAAAAATAAATAATAAAAACATGTTGCCCTGATAGAAGATATGAAGGGGGGACTGCTTGGCTTATGTTGCTTATTGTTCTCTTGAGCTGGCAACTGACTTTTTTCCAAGTGTACCAGCAATGCAAAAAATGAATAAAAATAACTAGCAATTTGAATTTGTGCTTGTCTTCTTCTTATAGATCACTAGTCACGTTTTCCTATAAAATTTACAAAATGTTGCTTGCAAATATATATTTTGAGGTGATTACTGCTACAACACAGCCTCTGAAATGACTTGTGAAAATCAGACAGACAACCACTTCAAAAAATATATATACATTTTAATGAACATCCTGTTAAATCAGTTTACAAACGGTGTAAAAATACACATTTTATGCATCACTGTGTTTCTTCATGTCCGTTCACAGCCGGTGTTGTCACTTCACTGGGTGCAGACTGGAAACAAGACGATGATTAGTTTAATCCTGGTCATATTTTAAGTTATAATCATGAATCATGTGTTGTCCTTACGGTCGTGGAGGGAGGGATGTTGTCAGGGCTAGCATCAGCTATGGTCGCCAGATAAACTATGTTGCGGTGCAGGATCTGTTGGTATCTGATAAACACAAATGGTCAGGATAAACAGCGATGCGCATCGGACCGCAAACACGCAGAGAAAAGATTTGCTTGTATTACCAAACTATGAAGTACAGTGAGGTGGTGACATGGGCGTAGGAAACATGAGAGCTTCTTAACTTACTGTACGCACTCAACAGCTCGTCCTTTCTGCATGTATTCCGTGATGCATCGTATCAGCTGGTCATTTTCATCCAGCAGCTGGGCCAGAAAATATGGAAGAAGCCACGTTAGTACATTTGCTGTAATTCTGAGATAATTTAACAAATCGGATATTATCCAGTGGGTATCATTCACCCCATTCTAACGTAGCAGAACGCTAAATAAATACAAAGAAATGTGAGAATAGTGACTGGATATTGTCATGAGGCAGCTAGCTTTAGGCTAACTGTTAATGCTACGGTGGCTTTTTTCTCACTTCGTAGACACCCATAACGATATCTTACCCTCTGTATTGTTTCCTGATTGATCTTTGCTTTTCCCCTGAGTTTCTTTGGCACGAAAACAATCGACATTCTTGCGTAGTTGCCAGTTTCACGGTTTGTTTACATCCGACTGCTGCTCTTGTTCTTCTTCGCGGTTTTTCTTCTTCATAGGCTGTTTAGACCGACAGCGTAATCACCTTAGGTGTTCTACCGCCGCCTGCTGGACAGTTGATGGAAAATACAGCCGATCGTTATTATGATGGATCCTTAGTAGTGACTGAGATATTATTTACATAACTAAATCTAACTTAACGTGAATATAGATATTACTTACATCTATCCTTATTATCCCAGCACTCTTTTCAAACAATTAATTCTGAACAGAAAGCAAAATAAAGAGAAACAAAAAATAAAAAACCCCAAGAATGCACTATGGTGAAATCAAGTCAGTCTTCAGAGACATGAAAAACAAGATGGATCAAACTTTAATCATTTATTTTTGTATCACTGCTATTATGGTCATTAGCAGTAATACATTGATTCAAAGCTAATAGATTTAACAAAAAGCTAATGCATTTAACAAAATTTGACTTGATAAGTAATGGTGGTATATAGTAAGTTTAGACTTATTCACACTCCATTGAAATGAAGGGTTTATACTGTATAATGTACTTTTATATATATAAAATTTGAAATAAATCTAGTCACAGCTTTGTAAAAAAAATCTGCGCCACCCTTACACCAATACAGGACTGGTTGCATCCCTTGATAGGATTTGGGAAGAACTACCCCCACTACAAGTCACACTATGTTTAGGCTTAGGTTAACAGGCTGCATATAAATCTCTATCACCATGCCGCTCATCTTTCATCAAGCTTAAGAAAATACGTATGTAGTATGAAATAGTATGGCATATAAAAGCAACAGGTGACAAACTGCACTTTAAAATAATTGCTTATTGAAGAATTGCATTTCCTTTTAACGCAGCCTACTTCAATAATTAACAGCACATAGTTATCTGTGGTACTTTGTAGTAAAAAATATGCAAAGGAATAATTTTCCTCACACTGAGATGCAATGTTTTTTTCATGAAATCAGAAGAACTCCTTACATTGTTATGGATATCACACAATTATACAATTTACACCCAAATTTCAAAGAGTACTTACAGTAACTTTTCTTTTACACATACAGAAACATACTTGATTGCTTTGAGCATCGTAGGAAAAATGTGAAAATTCTGATGTGTAGATAAAACAAAATAGGACAAACAGATTTTACAACTCTTTATTAGTTTTTCTTGTAAAAACTTCAATTTTGCTGATATTCTCAAAACATTTCCAGTGACTGGAAGGAGTAGCAAACATATGAAAAATGTCAGTTTCGAATACGTCAATATTTTAGTCTCAAATTCAACGTTGCTGGTTATTGTAAAAGCCAATATAAAGTGATGACTATCCTGCAGTGATCGTGTGTGTGAATATCTGGTCAAGACACATTTACTATTGCGCGCTTCTGACTTCTTAATTACGGATAGAGAAAAAGGACAACTTTCACCTGTTAGTGGTAGAAATACTTCGGTCGAAAAGGTAACATTTAAGTTAAAGGGAGAGCTGAGGAAGAAACCAACTAAATAACAAAAACCAGATATCACTCACAAGGCACTCCCTTCAGTACCAACAAATAGGAGCCAAAATTAAGACGACGCACCCACTTGAAACTACTGGCACCACATCCAGTTCGTGTCCCTTTGTCCACACGTTAGTAAAAAAATAAATTCACTCCTGAGAACAATTACACTGACAACAATGCAACACGAGGAGCTACAAACAAGCCATGGGGCTACAAGTGTCAGAAACACAACCCTTTGTATGAACATGCTTTGAGACATCATTTAATCTAGGCGCAGGATTTGCCTTTTTCAGTACAACTCTTGCAACACTACAAGTGCTTACTTCTGCAGTGGGAAATGCTGACCACAGACAAAACAGAAGAAGAAAAACAAAACCAATGACAACAGCATGACCATCCAAAAGGATGCCAAAGAAAAAAAAAGTGTTTCAACAGCTGGCTCAGTATGTTTGGGACATATGAAGTAGATTTAAGCGGTACTCAAATGACAAACATGCACATATGAATGACGGTTAAATTATCGCAAACATTTTGGCAAAATACAGCAATTTTTGTCGAATGTCACTTGTTTAGGTTTCCTATGAACTTAGACATCTCACAGACACAAATTAGCACAGCTATGTAAGCACACCTAGCCCCAAATAAAACCTGCCGTCTACAAATACGCGTAAAGCTGATGCTGTAAACCACATCGACCAACTAAAGAACTGGCCCCTGTCGGCTGCCTGCGTAAGATTACCCTCGTTACCGAGCCAGCAGAAGTGCAGCTACAAAACTAAAGCACAAACAACTAATTGAGGTGTTTGAGGGTTTAACATTGTTGATCCAGCAATTCAAAATGAAATCCATGTTTCATAAAACGATGTCAGATTATTTGGCGAGCAACAAACTCAGCAGTGGAGATAAGATGAGCCAGATATACATTCAATCTTTGCAGTATTCAGGTCAGATTTCTGATTCTCTCAGCTGGCTTAGATCTCACGTCAATGAGCATTAATGGGAGTAAAATTAAAAACAGAACAGAACTGCCAACTTATTAAAAACATTGAACATACTGAAACTAAACAAAATAGAAAAAAAATGGTGCCACAGGCGATCCTGTTAATTTTGGTGCCGAGAATATGTCAAAACATAAGAGACGAAAAAGAATAAAGCTTTCGATCACAAAGACTGTGACCCACTCACAGTATCGGAGGGCGTACGTACAGCTCTCTATATCCAACACAACTTTAGTAGGAAAATTATCTGACTGACGCAAAGCTACAAAATTACTCCAAAGCTTCTTATTTATGTGTAATTTTGTCCATTTTGTAACTAAGAAAATTTTGAGGGAAAGAAAGTCTCAAAGTGGAAAGAGGGAGTGGGGAGGTCGCCCCCTGAAGTCAAACAATCCACTGAGGTGCTGGTGACGGAGACGTATTCATTCTTTCTGTCATATGCTGAGACAAAGAAAAAATAAAAAAGAAGAAAATCTACAACGGAAATAAATTCATGAAGAGTGGCTACAATTCTTTGTGGATCCACGACAGCAGCACTATGCAGCCACCTTGTTGTCCTTCTGGAAAAACACACAAAGAAAAACGTTTGAGTTTAGGATGGACAGCGTTATTCGTCCATACATTAAGATTCTTTATCATTCTTTATCAGCTGATCAGATTTACCCTGTAATCAAAGTCAGAGAAATCTCTGTCTCCTCTTCCACCTCTGTATCCGCCCCTGAAACCAGGCGGGGCACCCCTGGGCGGCCCGAAGGAGCCTCTGCTGGAAGGCCGCCCTCGGCCTCCGCGGGGCCCCATGAATCCTCGGCCACGGAAACCTCCTCGTCCCCGAGCGTGCCTGAGAGGGATGCCGAACGTCTCTGCGTTCATGCGTCTCTCTTCTGCCCAAGTTGGTCTGCGATCCCTGACAAGAAAACACAGAAACAATCCGTACTGATCTGACTATCTGGCAAATAACTTTACCTCAAACAAGAAAGACACAATGTGGAGGCACCACTGCTTAATATGAAATTTATAAAAGTGGTGCAATCCATCAGGACAAACACAAATTAATGGCAAAAACCCCCAAAGCCTTATTTTGCTACAGATGTCTCAGAACATTTATGTATTTTTCACAATAAAAATTATGTTTCCAAGTCATGGGGTCAATAAACTTAAAAAAAAAAAAAATCTTACCTGGAATATCCACCTTCACCCGTTCTATTCAGAGATTAAGAAAATACAAAAACAGAAGAGCAATCATTAAGAACAACTCACAATTTGAAATATTTTTCTCTTTTTGTCTGAGCAGATTCAGGCACAACTAGGAATGTAACGGTACGCCAAAAATCACCGTTTGATAAGTACCTGAGTTTCCAGGAAACGTCTTGGTTCACGATACAAAAACTACTTAACTTTGGTGTAAACAGGGATGTGTTTAGGGACATTCAAAATGAAAATCACAAAATAAAAAGAAAACCGTTTGCAGTAAAAGATTCTTAAATAAACAGGGCATAAACCAGGGCTTCCTAAATTCAGCTTCTCACAGATGATACCAAAATGATTTTTAATATGGCATGTGTGCCAACATTGTTGTTTATGCACTCTGTTAAAAAAAGATTTCTGCATTCATTTTTTATTATTTTTGACAGCTTCGATACAAATCTCAATACTGTTTTTAGAAATTTAGTCTACATATTTTTTTTAATAATCTGGCGACCCCTCTGGCGTCCTGACCCTCAGTTTGAGAACCACTGGTATAAACAGAAATAAATCTCTTTAACGTGGGAAAATGGCATCAGAATCTCTGCACATGCCTAAAGGGGACGAAGGGATTTATCAAAAGAAAAAAAAGAGTTACTCAAACTTGTACAAACATGAAGTTCATTGTTTCCTTCTAAAAGTAAAACTTTAATATCCTGGATGTTGTGAAAGATAAAGTAACATGATTAGATGCAAGGCTGTGACATTTCTGCTTAATACATCTGTTTGAATGAGTCATTTTCAGCGTGCTGCGGAGGGGGCGGGGCTACAGGGAGAACCGAAGTCTGACAGACTGCTTTCATCTTCTCCACTTACATCCTTTACTCACTTACATACTTACTTACTGGGAAAACAAAGTGCTCCCAAACAAGAGATTTTAAAGACAGAAGAGCGTCTTGCTGCTCTGCTTTCTCCTTAAAACTGCTGCTAGCCATGACGTCTGTTAGCTAGAGGCTACTGCACATTTACCCCTCTGTGTGGAAACTTCGATACACCTCTGTGCCGAAAAATCTGAATACGGGTACGTGTACCTTTCCACCTCTAGGCACAACAAGGAACTGGTCCACTTGAGCAACACAGTTATGTCAGTCAGCAGTGCCTTGAGCAGCTCGTGATCTTACCTCGACCCGTCAGAGGACAGGTTATCAAAGAAAGACTTGGACTTGTCATAGTAACACGAGTTGATCACAGCCTCCTCCTCCTCAGCGGTCCCCTCGTTGGCTGGATGTTCCGAGTCAGCGGTTTCCTCTCCGTTAAGTGCCTTTTCAGGTTTGTCATCTGGTTACGTTGAAATAAATTTCACATTTAGTAAAACAACCTGTCAAAAGATCCCTAAAGTGTGTGAATCAGCTGTTAGCGAGGTACCTTTCAGCTTAAGCTTGCTCTGGAGCTCCTTGTCGATCTCATCTTTGTGAAACTGGGCGTTGGCAGTCTCAAAGTCAAAGTCTTCATCGAACTTCATGGTGCCGTCTCTGCGCACATTCATTTTGCCTCTGCTGCGGCTTCCTCTTCCACGGCCACGCCGGTTAGGCTGAGCACCAGCTGGGAGACAAATCAAGGAATGTCCGGATGATGAGCAGCCAAATATTAAAATGTTCGATGGTATTTCAATGCTCATTATCATTAATTATTCCAAGGTTTACATTCAGTTTCCTGACAGTACGCTAAACAAGTTTTTCCTACAAGCATTAAACATCTAGACAGTTAAAAGGAAATAAAAACAACTAATTAACATTTCCCTTTATGAAAGTTTTAACATTATTAATTGGAGAGACTAATTACTTACCAACTTGGCGCTTGTTGGGATCCCGGTTTTCAACAGCACCATGCTCGCTATCTGGCTGCGGCGCTTTCTGAACCTCAGGAGCTGAACAGGAAAAGACATCTGGCTTGTTATCAGAGCCTTTCTTGTGGTTTGTCAAATGGATTCAATTAATTATGTTCCCCTCAGTCTATACGCAATACTCCACAGTGACAAAGGGAAGACAAACAATTACAGTTATTGCTATTTTATTAAAAATAAACACCGGCAAATGAGATGTATAGCACAACGTTCTGATCCTAAGCTAAATAAATGTTTTCTATTATTCTAGGCAACAGTTTGACTACATTGGATGGAAAGCGTCAGCACACGGCCACTTCCAAATCTGCCCCGACACGATTCAGGCCCAGGTCTGAGCACTCTGGGAAGTTTTTACTGTAACCAGTTTTCTTGCAGGATGCAGGAAAAAGAAAGGAAAAGGAAGTTATGCAATAGAAAAAAGTGGTGAAAAATTCCACATGTAAGTGCCAATCCAAGCTTTTACAGTTTGTTCAAGTGGCTTCAGCTCTTTCGGAGGTGCACACTAAGAAAGATGGAGATAAGTTCTGAAATAATGTGTCTGCATTTAGAGATTATATATCACAGAACAATCACAACAAACCCAGTTGGACATAATTCCTGAAAAAATTTCTCATTTTTCTCTCAACTACTGTCAAGAGTACCCGTTTTGTTTGTCTTTCAAGTTTTGTTTCCGATTTGGGACAAGCTCAGTGCTCATTACAAACAAGTAGTACATGACTTGAACTAGGGCTGAGCGATTTGGTTTCAAATCAATATTAAGATATATTGAGCAGTTTATCTCGATTATGATAAATGGACGATAACAGCACTATGGTGCAAAGTTTCCATTAGCCACTGATGTAATCTCAGACTGATGTAGGGGTCCACTGTGTGATTCTGCTTCACAGCTGACTAGAGAAAAGGGTTTTGAGATGCAGACGTTGCGTAAATAAATAGATGGAGTTTTCTTTTTACTTTCTTTCTTTTATTTTTTTTGTCGCAACAAATATTAGAAACCATGCACGGTCCGACATTAACGGTTGCCCGATTGCCCGGGGCAAGTAAAAATCTCTGCCGGGCCAGTAGAACCTTCGCCCGCATGCCCGACCGGGCAAGTACATACTTTGTTTTTGTTTTTTTTTTCCTGTGTCGGTCACAGGAGGGGCATCCTGTCCGTCAAAATGTATGTGCTGCTGATATAGCCTACCACTGTGGTTTAAACAAACAAACAAACGCAACAAAAGAGACGTACTAATGGCAGCAAGGCTGATCAGCTGCAGAAATTATGATT
>JBBBVT010000001.1:27285130-27309957 GCA_037177035.1 Craterocephalus eyresii
CAAATTCTGTTATTTTAGCTGTTTACCAAAATTATATTTGTGATACAGTTGCTTTATCAGTATGGACTCAAAGTGCAGAGTGAGCTTTAATTTAAGGATGTTCACATCCAAATGTATTTTTTAGTTTTATTTTTTACAAGGAAGCAAAAGTAATTGGACAGTGAACTCTAAAGTTATTTCATTCCCTCATTTATCCATCAATAGAGCAGGTAAAATGTCTGGAGTTGATTCCAGGTGTTGTATTTGCATTTGGAAGCTGTTGGTGTGATCCCACAACACACAGTCAAATCAGTTCTCAGTGGATGTGTAACAGAGCATCTTTTGGCTGGAAAAAAGAAGAAATCTATCAAATAGTTAGTAGAAATTTTAGGAATGACTAGAACAGACAGAAAAGGTGCACTGACAAACTTGGTCAGAGGTGGATGTTTGCAGAATCCTTTCCATAGTAATAAAAAAAAGATTCAAGAGTAGAAAGTCCGGATTGGACTTTACCGAAAACAATCAGCTCTGGAGCAGATGATGCTATTGATGTGACAGCAGACAGAAGCAGCAGGATGAAATCTAAACTTATAGGGACTTACTTTGTGCTCCGGCTCAGCGAAGGTGATTGGATGTCACATTACAGTACCTGCGAAAAGTGACCCAAAACATACTGACGAAGCTACCCAGGACTTTTTTAAGGCAAAGAAGTGGCATATTCTGCCATGAATGTCAGAGAGGGGGCAGGCAGAGAGACCCCCAAGCAAGCGACAACTAAAACAGCTGCAGTAAAGGTGATGTGGGAGGAAAGCCATGTTAGGTGATGCTCATCGGTTCCAGACTTCACACAGTCATGGTCTGCAAAGGCAAAGGTACATTTTAAGTACAGTAGTGATGATTGTCAAATCTAAATGCTTTTGTTCAACCCCTTGAGTTAGAGCAACTACATCTCAGCTGTTTTATTTCAGTTCTGATATGGTGGCATGCAGAGCCCCAACCATGAAAATGGTGTTATAGTCCAAATATTTCTGGGCCTAACTAGGTATGGGCGATATGTTATCGTGTACAATATACCATTGAAGATATTCCCTTTGGTAATAATTTGTCATATTGTGATAAATAATAACTTATTTATTATTTCATTGAGAACAGTACAAATTTGATTTACGATTTGTACCAGTTTCTGAAATTTTATTTTGGTAATATTTCCTCTTAACCCCGTTAATTCTAGTCACATAATTCCTTAAAGTACAAAAAAGTCTTCTGCCTGCAACAGAACCAGAAAGGACAGCAACTTTTTTTAGCCTCATCCTGCATGTGTTGCTTTTGAGTATTTTCATGGCAGAGAAGTAAGGTGAAAGTAAGTTTTCTCCTGGATTGTCCAGAAGTAACCTGAAACAGTGGGTTTTTGGCAACAGTGGTAAATAAGGAGTGACCCCAGTAAGGAGCTTTATTTTACCAGCAATGAGCCACAACCCAGCAGAGCCTCCAGTAACATAAAGGTCTCTGAATGATGGGATAGCCAAAGCAACCAATATTCAGGTAGAGAGGAGGTGGGGATGCTTTCCCCTTCTTTGCCCTGCAGGCTGGGACCTAAGTTTTGAAGAAGTGGAAGCCTGTCTAGTGAACAGAGAAGATTAATGGCATTGAAGTACCTGAGGGTCAAAAACCAGTAACAGCAGGGTTTTAGATGACGTGCAGAGGTCTGATGGCGGCCACAGTAGCTCAGAAAGCATGTAGGGTGACGACTCCGGATGATGTAAAGAAGGAACTGAGAGAAGGTGGCTATTGTGAAGCTATGTTTGCTAAGAATGGTGTTTTATGGTTTAGTTAAAATTCCCACGTTAATCGCACCGAGCAACTTCCCCTGAGAAGAGAAGGGATGAACTTTTTATTGCTGTTTGGCTTCAGGTGACATCTTTGTGATGTCATGTCATGGGTATGAGACGAGGCCGACAACAGAGTAATTTGAGATCGGAGCCACACTGCTGTACTGGATGGCTCCTGGTAGTTTATGTACAGTGACATTGAATTAAAATGCACTTTCAGCCTGCATTTTAAAATAAAATGTATGCAAATTCAGTAATCAGAAGTTGAAAACATGAAATTGGTCCAGAAAAAGCAATATTTTTAAAGACCAAGTTTTTCACCTAATGCTGGTTTAGCAGCCCTGCCTCTCGCCTGAGTTCTCAGTTCAGCTGATTTCTGAAGATTTAATTTTATTGGAGCTTTTAGGCCCGGGACAGTCCCTTGTGCTGGATTGATGTCTAATAAAATTCCCCACATGAAACTAAACAGAAAGCCATAACAGTGTTATGATGGTACATTTATACTGTGAATTTATTTTATACCGTGTTGGAAAGAAGTATGCACTGGTTTCATGTATTTATAATTTCTTACCTAAAAGCTTTGAATGAAAACAACTGAAATCATATTCAAAGCTCCACTGCTTTACAAGTAAAACTCATGCCACCAATAAAATATTTCTTAGCTTTCTAGGAATATTTCTGACATCACAAATGAAGAGAAAACAGACTTCTGATTACTTAACATAATGAGCTTCATGTACATCAGTGGCTCCCAACTAGTGACTTTGAAACATAATAGCCAGATGTTAAAAGTCACAACATATTCCCCCCTTCATGCCATTTCTAATAAAACTGTGGACCCTGTGCCCACTGGGTGCTGAAACCATTCTTGGTTTGATGCTTTCATTAGCTGCTTCTTACCATTAATGATGCTCTCTGGCTGGCTCTTTTCCTTCTAATAAAACCAAAGTTGAGGTAATTATCAACACATTGCCTTACATTTTATTTCAAACTAAGGATGAATCATTTGCACAGTGGCATTTTTCAGATATTTCTCATGATGAAATGATGCAAAGTTTGTGTTTTTGAACTCCGAAGACACAGGTTTCATGTGAATAAAACACCCAAAGGATGTTTATGTGTGTTTTTGCTCTTCTCTAGAGTTTAAACAACCCTAAATACAATTCCAAGCGCTTAGAAAAGCCAGTTTTGCATGCACAAAGCCTTGGAATCCCCATGTGCTCTTTGGAGAAACCTTCGGGGGCCCAGAAACCCCGGGATGGGAACCACACTGATGTAGAATATGGGATTCTTTTCTAGTAAAGTGGGATATATGGGAAAAGCACAGATTCCTGGGTGTTAAGATGATCTATGGTCAGATTTTTAGATGCACTTCAGTCTCCTGATCTCTGTCAGGTTTGATGCCACAGCTGGGGACCTTTGTAAAAACTAATTTGACTGATTAAATTAGAGAAACTTTGATCTAATTACATGTGGGCTCACACCATTAATGTTGGGTGGGCACCACCTCATTAAATGCACAATTTAGTTCTAGTCCTTAATTGGGGCATGATTGTAATTATAACAAATGAATATTCTTGATTATTTTATCCATAGATTAAACAGAGATTAATTGATTATTTAATGTCTCAGGGCTTCTTAATGACTCCATGGGGTGCTCTCATCAAAATTTAACCAACTACTGAATCATTAATTGGAATTTGCTTATTATCACCTGTGGATACATCATTCATGAGAAAACTTGTGCTTATGCTGGTGAGTCCTCATCTATGGAAATTAATTGCTTTTAATAGTGAGTTTAGTCTTTTAGTGGCCCACAGTTTTGCTGTAAATCATGAAGGACAGCTGAGATGAAAGAAGGTAGCTGGCAGGTGTCCACACTGTAATCTTTTACAGCTGTTATTCTGAGGCCATAAAAAGTGCATCTGCTGTAATAATGGTCTGTTTAGTTTCGTTTCATGTGTTAGGAGTAGGGTCAACACTGGACACAACCTAAACTGTCTCAACATGTGGCATTTTTGGTTTCAGGTGGGATCCTCTCATCGGTTGTGTTCAAGTGAGAGCGCATGCAGTTTAAAAAAAATCAGTTTTACAGACCTCTCAGCACTAAATTTGGCTTTAGATTAAATTTTAAAAAGGGGAAAGACAGAAAAATGAAATTTCTATTATGTTTAGGGATCTAAACCTTGTTAGATTTGGTCAAGCTAAAAAACCCTCCAAAGGTTTAGAATCGGGTCTAGATTATGCTGCAGATTATTGAACAGTTTTATAAACATATTGTGTGTATGAATAATTAAAATGATATTAAGTATGATCTGAGCTAAGTTTTATTTAAATTGGATTATTAGAATTCACCCAAAGTGATTAACAGCATGTTTTTAATTTAATTTGATTTAATACTTACTGTGTTTTAAATTTTATGGTCAAATTTTGGCACTTTGACTTATGGTATGACACAAATAACAAACTGCGTCTTATTAAATTGATCATATCTGCATACAATCTAATCTAATCCTGATTTGACCAAGTGTGAGTGCTGCTTTTTTAAAATCTGGATCTAGTCTAAGAGACTGTAGATCTACTGTAGATAAAAAAAAACCATAATGTCTCTGGGAAAGCTGCAGATTTCAGGGTGACGCTCTTCAGCTCCTTTTTAGATGGTTCCGTGCTTCAACACACCTGACTCAAATTTATGGATCATTATGAATAACACGACAACAAGCTGTTGGATCCATTTAGTTTGACTCAGGTGTGTTGAAGCCAAGAAATGTTTAAAACCTGCTGAAGTTGAAGAGTCCTGTTTTAAGAGGACAGATGAGAGTGATACATACCAGAAACGGAAACTTATTCTGTAAAAATCTAATGTTGTCTTCTGGAAAATGTTCTGTTCTTTTCTTTTTTGGCCTTAAAATAACTCAAATATATCTGGTTAAAGTGGTCTCACTCACAATATAGAGTATGAATCTCCTGAACAGTAATCAATTTATTTTAGAGGTGTGATTACCCAGTCAGTGAAGTTTTACGAATGTGTTTTGACAGAAACATGGCTTCCTTTATACTCTTGTACCAACAGTCATGTTCCCCGGCTTTACTCAACAAATGTGCAAATATTTTTTTGCCGGAGTAAAATAGATCTTTTTTTCCACGATGATGATTGTGTGTCTGACTAACAAAACTTTAGTAACTACCCGAGGAAATGTTTAAAAAAAATTTAAATCTGAACAGGCGACACCATATGATGTACACTGATGTAAAGAGCACATGAGATTTTCTTTGACTATCACAAACTGCAGAGACAAAAGACTGACACTAGAGGGCAGCGTTGAATTGTTTTGTTTTATTTTACAACTGGGTTGGAGTTTAAATTTAATCCACTTGTCAGACTTTTTGTGGTTGTTCCAACAGGATCTGCATCAGTTTTCACAAATACTAGTGTTATTCTATGAAATTAAAAGGGAAGCAAAGTGTTTCTGGGTTTGAATAAATGAGAAACTTGTACTTGTAATAAATCAAATCAGTGTTTATCAAAGGAGCCTTCTTCCTTCATATATATATACATTCATAAAGCTGTAAAATCTCCCAGAGATCTCCGGTCTGTGATCTGAAGCCTCTCAGACTTTATTACAGACAGAAGTCCGCATCAGTGACACAACAATACCTGCGCCCGTCACACTCTGCTTGTAGCCAGCCAACCTGTCTGCATCCTCTACCAGCCTCTCAGACGAGAGCCGCAGATTGTCATCGCCTCTCAGCGTCTCTCTGTTGACAAATTAGCGGGCCGCAGCGTTGCCATCTCGACAGGAAAAACAGTAGCAGTGAAATGAAAGGGAATGGTGTTTATTCCCAGAGCTCAACCCCTCTGTCGGCCTGTCACTCTTCCCACGGCCCTGAGGGGAGAAGCGGAAGGCATCCTGAGCTTCCTTCCTTCCATACCTGGTAAATCATTCATCACCCAACTGCCTGATTATTTTAAAAACCTAACAAGGCTTTAGTTCTCGAGTGTGCATGTGCACGTCTAAAGGAGAGCGTGTGGGGCGTCGCCGGCGGCGGGATGCACCCCGTGGCTCTCCCCGTCACCCCCTCCTTGCACCCACTTCCACCCCCCGTGCCTTCTACCCTCATCCGCCATGCAGCCGCTTCCCCTCAACTCTGTGGTTCTACAAAACTTTTAGTGGCTCCTCCTCTTCTTATCCTGCTTCTTCCCTGCTGCTCCATCTTCTTTCTCCTGGCCTTGGCAAGGTGTTGTGTGTGTTTCCGTTTGTGCACCAGACAAGTGCAGCTTATCATTTGTGTAGATGTGTTTGTGTTTACGAATGCTTTGGCCTTTCTGCGAATAGAGGGCTGAATGCCAGATGTAGAGGCAGAGGCCCGCCTGGGCTGACTTGGCCAATAGTCGCATTAGCAGGGAAGGAGCCAGGAAGTGTTTATGATGCCCTGCATGTTTGTGTACGTTTGTGTGTGTGTGTGTGTGCGTGTGTGTACATATGACATGACCTGCTGAGCACCAGCAGGAATTTGTGGCATTTGGCACTCGTTGTATCCCTCTCATTTGTTCTAATGCAGTAAATACGCTAGCATAAGCAGCCACCCTATTAATCTCTTATTGATACTTGCTTTGTCAATCTTGCTTAATAAAACATGTAGAAACCTTTATCCCATAGGGCTGTGCTTCTGTATTGCACTTTGCTTTGATCTTTTGTTGTATTTTGGAGCCTAGCCTGGCTACATATATGTCTGACTAAAAAATATATCTCGGATTTAGTCAAATGTTTATGTGTTATGATAGTGTTAATTACAGATATCACTGTCTCATTACATATTTTTTAATTAAAAGAGACCGGCTCTAAAATGGAATTGATTGTTGTTTGTTTGCCTACCCCTCTTCTCCAGAAAATGGTTGTTTAACAGTTGCCAAAAAAATCATTAGAGCACCCTTTTTTCTTCCACTTCTTGTTCATTTTATCAATTTCTAACTCCTGTATGTATCAGATGACTAAAACAGACAGATAGGAAAACATTGAATGTGTAAATTAATAGCTATTGATGTAGAAACAGTTAAATCATGGAAGATGGCTAAAAATAAGTTCTTGAATTAAACTTTTACTCAATATTTTTGTTGTTATCACCATGTTTGTCCAAACATTTGGTTGTACCAGACATTTAAAATGAACAAGAAAATGAGAAAACAAGGGACCTGATGGCTACAGCAACCCCAGATCATAGACTGCCCCCGCAGGCTTATACTTTAATAACCCTCCTCAGAGGTTTTCTTTGCTTCATGCAAATCATTTTACCCATTCTGAAAGTGATAAACATCTTTCCATGACCATACGATGTGTTCCCATCATGGTTGTTTGTGAAAGGAAAAGTTGCAGTTAGGGTTGAACAACTGGTTGCCTGCTGACACATAACCATTGAGCCAGTAATTATGTAACGGGAGGCTCTTACCTATTTGTTTAGATAAATACAGGTGGTGACATCTTGTTTTTGGACAGGCAGAGTATTTAAGCTAAAAAAACATAACCGAGTTCACCGCTTTTATTAACCTTTAAATGTCAAATGATTAAAAACAATATAACCTACAGTAGTTAAGTCTTTTACATAAAATCACAAACAGTTTAAATCAACACTGTGAAGATACCAGTGAGATAAGTTTCTGGTGATTTTGTCATTGTGCAAATGAAGAACGTGTGTGAATAAATAGCAAGTAAATGTCAATGTATAGTTTGCGTTGAGGGTGGTTGGATGTTTTCTGTTAGGGTGGATTCACATCGGCACTGTTTGGTTCGCTTTAAACAAACCTCAGTGTGCAGTGTGAACGTGCGTTTGGACTCTGGTGTGGAGCAAAGAAGCTAAGTCTGGCCCACTTGAAAACTGTCGGCTTCAGTTCACCTGACGATGTGAAAGGAAACAGACCAGAGTGTGAGGGGTCTCTGATGAGTCCACTGCCTTTCAGTGTAAATGTCACTGAGGGAGGGTAGGGATGTCCCGATCGCCCGCTCTGCTGCTCTTACCACCTGCTGTCGGCTCCTTCTGTGCTCTGCTGTACAGCAGCAGGTCAGAAGGCTCTCAGTAAGTCATCCAAGGGAACGTGGAGCTCTCCATCCTCTCCACCAATAAAGAGGGCAGAGTTCTTACTGTAGTCTGCCTCCTCAGAAGTCCATTATTATCTCCTGTGTTTTAGAGATGTTCACTTTCAGATAACAGGTGTGGATGGAGAAGCGAGAGACTGACGAAGGTGGTAAAAACTTTTTTCTGCCACTTCTGCTTCTTTTCCATTCCTCTAGACCTCTGTAATGTTTCCACTCATCTGAATCTAACGTAATATTCACCAAACTAGCAGCGAGTAAATAATATTTATTTTTTTAGCTTTAATTTGATGGTAAGTCTTCTTCTTTTGGAAGCGATTTAACATTTAGTAAGTGTGCTGTCTCTCTGCAGAATGCAATATTTGGGAATTCTGGTATTGATAACTTCATTTGTCCAATTATGTCATCTACGAAATCCGGTGTCCGGTAGCACGTTGTTTGTTTTGTCCCAGCCAGAAACTCTGGCATCACTGGTAGCTCCCAGGAAAGCAGGGAACAAAATGACCAGATTTTATACAGTACATACTGTGGATAAGATTGGCCGCATTGTTCCTTTTCTTTATTACTCATCCAGGATATAAGGCTACTTAGGTAAACACCAACAATAAATATTGCTTAGAAGGCACTAGCTTATTCAGAGTAAGATCTCCATTCGAAGTCTCCTTCCAGAGGGTGATGGTTACTGGCAGGAAGGATCTCTTGTACTCTGTCTCACAGTGAACTTGAAGAAGCCTTTTACCGAACACACTCTGTTATTTCCCCACTGTGTTGTGTAGAGGATGTGAGGAATTGTCCTTATTTCCAGTAGCTTGTACTGCATTCTTCCCTGTGCAACCAGCTTCATCCCCGTCCCAAATAGGTCTGTCTCAACAGATGGCCACAAAGCTGACTGCACTTTCCTCACAGATAAAGAAGACATGGAGTGTCTCGATGCACTGAGGACAGCGAAGCTGCCTCGTTAGGACGTAGAGTCTGCTCTGTCATGTGTGTGGAATATCGCTGTGCATGTTAGCACACCTCACCATTATAGCAGCTGTGGTTTAAGTTGCATCGACTTTGAGGTCATACCAAAAAAAAAATGTTTAGAAAGATTTTGAATGTTGTACTTTCCATTACAATTACTTAGAAGGGAAACAATTGTGAATAATGTGACAGGGATATTGTTCAGGGGTGCCCATATTTCTTCTTAATCATTCATTAGTTTATAGCCGCCTGCCTGCTCTGTTAAAATTAAACTGTCCTTTTATTAGTTATGGTTTAATTAAACTCTTTATCTAAGATTTTTTACCTGGTCAGAAGTAACATACTGTATTGCTGGGAAATACTGTTAACAGACAAGATACAGTAAGACAATCCTGTAGAGTGGGTGACTGGCTGCATTACTCATTTCATTTGATGTATTTCTGGACTCTGCTTCCATCAGCAGAAGAGTCAGACTTAACCTAAACATCAGGAATAAACAGGCATATTTGTAGATGGAATTGGGTCTTTGCAGATGACTTATTATATTGTTCTGTATTAGTTGCATTAGTCATATCAATTATTGTGATGTCTGCAGTTAAAATAAATGTTTAAATTAAAATAAATAGCGATTTGGGTAGATAATTTTCTCAGGGAATTTCAGGAAGAAGTCACTTAATGAAGCTGCCAGAAACTGAGCAAATTGAGGCTGTTGATCCTCAAGCCTTAGAGACTGGATAAAAACTGTACAAAGTGAACATGTTGGTCGTGTATGATGATGTAGGTGTGTCCTCTTATCAGACCCCAGCAGGATCATATGACAACAACAACAACAACAACAACAACAACAACAACAACAGTAACAGTAAAAGAACAAGAACAGGAATTTTTTTAAGCACCCTCTGGAAATCCAAAGTCACTTAACAATATTAATAAATCAAAGGAAATAGAGAAAAGCAAAGTAAAATGAAATAATTTGTCAAAATAAAAGATAAATAGAAAAACAGAATAAAACTGTTACAAACAGTTTAGACACACAGGGACGGAGTAACTATTATGGAAGTGAGCTCCAAAGTTTGGTTGCAGAGCAGCTAAAAGGCCTGGTTTCCATGGTGACGAGATGGGACAGTGAGATGGAGAAAAGAGGATCTAAGGGAGCAGTGAGGTGAGGAATGGCCTTAAAAGTAAAAGTAAGGATATTTTAAAAATATATGGGACTTTATGGGGAGCCAGTGAAGCTGTGGACAGAAGAGAACGGGGTTTGAATGATCCTGGACCAGCTGAAGTTTAAGCAGTGATTTGTGTGGTGGACCAAAAAGAAGGGACTTACAGTGATCAGGGTGGGAGGTCAGCAGGCTGTGGGCCGGGACGGCATGGAGTGAGGCTGAGGGGGGGTGAAGGCTGTTCATGTAAGGAAAATGGTAGTTTGCTGTGAATGTGGCTTAAAAGAGGATGAGACCCAGACTCCTCACCTGAGGAGGAGGGGGAAGTGAGGAGTTGTCCGTGGAGGGAGAGAAGCTGTTATTAATGGAAGGATTGACATCTCCAGGCTGGGATTGAACGATGGACCTTCATGTTTTTCTTGTCTTTGCTTGTTTCTGTAGCGTTTGTTTCTGACAGGCTTTCTTACTTAGCGGCCCTAACTTTACCTCACACACTTCCCTGTAATTCCTGCCGCCTCCTCCGCCTTCTTCCTTCCCTCTGTATCTGTCTGCACGGCTCGCCCTCGCTCTTTTCTCATCCTGTTGCTCTTTTTCTTTCCAGCAGCCTCCTGCGACCTCTCAGACCAGCAGGCAGTGTCCTTTGACCCCGGCCAAGATGGCGCCGTCTCCCTCTCCCACTCCTTCCAGCCCTGCCCTCCAGACCTCTTCCTCCTCCTCCTCCTGTCCTGCACTCCGCCCTGTGAGATAACATTCCTTACATAGCACACCTGACAGCTGATGGCAGGAAACAGAGCCACGATGTAATGCGACAGGAAGTCTCATTTCTCCTGTCAGTTTGAAGCAACACCGGTTATCAATGTAAATCAATAACAAAAGATATGAACATTTGTTAGAGTCATTGTTGAAGGGTTTTTACTTCACCTTTCTTAACAGTCAGAAGTTCAGAAGCATCGTCTCATGATTGTTTCTTGCTTGTGTATTTAAAGGGATGAGAATGAGCCACATGAGCAGAAAATTTGTGTATTTTCTAGTTAGAGAATATGGTGAGGAACAAGCATCAGTCAGTGTGCAGCTTGACCTGCTTGGAAAGCAGGTGATTCTTAATGAAAGCTGTGTTTTCCAGCCTTTTCCCTGTCAGCACCCCCCCTCTTCCTCCTCCTTGTCTGTTAAGAGATGTCCGCCGAAGTCAGGAGAGCAGATGTGACAGGAGCGCCGCGGCCCCCGCCTCCTGTTCTCTGTGGCCTTGCTGGGAGCGAAGCGTCATGTCCTGTTTATCTCTCTGTCTCTTCCTGATTCTCCAGAAGGGCCCCGTGGCTCCGGCCGTGGCGGTGACGGTTCCTCAGCAGGCCCCCGTGGTTACGACCCCCCAGGCCCCGGCCCAGTCCGCCTCGCAGCCAGTTCAGCCTGCGCCGACCGGCGTGGCGGCGGCCCCCGGAGCCCCTGTCGTGTCCCAGGTCTGCCCCCACACACACGCCGCCCTGCAGGGCGCAGGCATTGTCACAGCTGCCAGGAGGCCGGCTTTGTCACAAGCTCAGCCCCGGACCCACAGCTTCACCACGTCACACAGCGGGGCACGCACAGAGTCTCGCACATGCCTAGACGAGTTCGCACTCCTGCATTCACATTAGTGCATACCGACCCAAGGACACACACACACACACAGATGCATAAACTCACCATGAACTTGTGTATGTGCAACCGAGGACAAACGGACACACATGTAGACAGAAACACACGGTACACACATTTATGTCTGAACAGCAAGGCTGGTGAGATGAACCGGTTGACTCTTTCACTGATCTGTTCAGACCAGTGAGGCGTTTGTCAGTGGTTTGATGTCTTTTTTTCCATCCGGATAAAAGGAGAATAATGAATTGTTTCCGGCAGGAAATGCAAGAGAATGTGAAGAAGTGCAAGAATTTCTTGGCCACGCTTATCAAGCTGGCCTCCCACAACTCTCCATCCCCCGAAACTTCCAAGAACGTGAAGGCTCTGGTCCAGGATCTGCTGGTGAGTTTAAAATCAGCCGAATAAGCAGCGTCCATGTTCAGCAGAGGTCACGCTCAGCCCCTTTTCTGTTTTTAAACCTTTATAGACGGCATTCCTCATGGCGGGGTTATAAGTGTGTTGTGTAAAACACAGGTGGAGTCACCTTTGACACTTTGTGTTTTTGCACTGATTTTCTCTGACCTGTAGATGGCAGCAAGAAACTTTTCCCCAAATCTCCTTTCTCTGCCATGAATTTTTAGCTCGCACACTATGAAGCACTTAGATGTGCTCTGATTTATCAGAGTAGGCCTGGGATGGTTGACGTTGTTGTGTTTGAGTCATCATGCTTTACCTCGCCGATAAAAGTCGGGTTAATTGTTTATTCTTAAACCAAACAGGATGCCAAGATCGAGCCGGAGGAGTTCACCAGTCGGCTGCAGACTGAGCTCAAGTCTTCCCCGCAGCCTTACCTGGTGCCTTTCCTCAAGGTTAGTGAACTTGAACATTTTTTATAGTTACATCACTCATGCGCTTGCACTTATGGCAAAAAGTTCCCGAAAAGTTCCCCAAAAGCGATCTCATATTTTGTTCATGCAGAAGCCCACACCTGAAACCCTGCATTGCCGGCTTGCAGGGCCTTTTAGCTACTTTTGGATTTAACCTCTGTCTCATGACCTCCTCTGTAACCTGGCTCCCGAAGCGCTCCTCTCCTTTATTTTTAAACGTTCTCCCCTAAAGAAGTCCGTTCCCTGACGACACAGCCATTGACGCTCCGTCCAGCATGCAAACACACACACATACTCGCCCCTCTGGCCTGACTTCTGACTGCGTGTGACAGGGGCCCCTGCAGCCGTCCCGGCCCGTAGCCGGCAGGCCCCTTCAGCCAGCTGTGATGAGCGTCACATCAAGGCGCTCGACCGCCTAACCCGGCCACAAACGCATGTTGTCATGCAATGTTAGGTCGCTTACGTCAGAAACCCGCCTGAAATAGTCTGGATGGAACATTTGCTTTTGAGTTTGACTGTGACAGTGATTTATCATAAACAGCTAAACGTATTTCTATATTCAATATCCACCACACTGAGAGTTAATGTTCTCCGAACTGTTTCAGAGTGGAACTTTGTGTTGTTTTTGCAAGGATTAAACAGCATGAATCATTGTGTTACAAAAGCGCAGGCAGGTGTGGTCACATGTTTCGCCTGCAGTCCTGTTTTTTGTGTGAACATGCTAAATTAACCAGCAGACGCTGCAGTATTTGGTTGGTGTTTTGTCTTGGATGTCTGTTTGGCCGTGCGACTACAAACTCTGACCCAACTCTGTTCGTCAACAGAAGAGCCTTCCGGCCCTGCGGCTGTCTTTGCTGAATAGTCAGCAGTCCCTGACCCAGCCCCCGCAGCAGGGAGTCAAAGCGCCGCCCGCCGGCACCCCTCCTGCCATCGTGGCTGGGCCAGCTGTCCGCATCCGCCACCCTAACAGCGTCAGCACCACTGCGGGTGCCAGCGCCGTGCCCTCTGGGACGCTCGGACATTCAGCTGCTGTGGTACGTAGAGTGCTGGATACAATTATAACAGTGTTTATGTTTGCATCTCACGTTTATCCAGCTTTCATCCAAAAAAGTGCCAATATAAATGCTGGATCTTTACCATGATCTCAATAATATGAAACAAAAAGGGTGATTAAAAAAATGTTCGATGTAATTCCTCCTGGGCTACTGAGTCACTGATGATTGCCATCAGTTTGTCAAATATAAAGGAAACGTCTGCAAAAAGGGACCTAGGACAAAGCATTACAGCAAAAACCTTCCACAAACATTAAAAGCGAGTTTTTTAATTTGAGCATTTATTCATCTAGTAAGAACTCAGCGTCCTGCTGCAGTTATTTCCATCTCTGAACTGCAGAGCATCTGTAAAAGTTTACAATTCGTGGTTACAGACAACATTATAGAAACCAGTTCTAACAACTTTCAGTGTCTTTTCCAATAAAAACTACACCTAAGCCTTCTTGTCGATGCTACCCCTTAACTTCTAAAATCCTAATTTGTAGACATCGCCGCTTACTTTGCTTAATTTGTTCTTCATAATTCCTTGAGTCTATATGACTGAGTTCCTCCAACAATCCAACGTGCTGTTGTTTTGGTTGAGGACAACTTTCGGTCCACAATTTAAAATGTGGCATAAGCATGTAGTTTAGGAAAGGAAAGGGTTTATTATTAATATAAGTAATAACTTCTTCTTTAGGCTTTGCATTTAACTCATTTCTAGGGATCTATTGTGTGTTAAGCCTCGCTCAGGGGCCCACAGTGGTTCACCTCTTGCTACACTTAGAACCAGGTCTTTCAGATCCATTTATTGGTAAAGCTGCTGGTTAATAGTGGAAAAAAAACACCAGAGAGGCGATATCAGCACAATCCACACCAGACACGCATCATCCACATCTTCACAGGTAGACCCAGTAAAGCCAGTAAAGCCAGTAAAGTTAGGAAGCCCTTTTACCACCCAAAGTGGGACTCCAAGGCCAGTTAGGATACAGAGCAGTGTAAAAAAGTGACTTACTTTTCTTGATGGATGGAAATGAGACATTTCAATTTTTGCAATAAAAAAAAGCATGAAATACTCAGACAGCTGTTCTTATACAGCGAAACACAAGGGTCGACTCCCCCAAACAACCTTTTAAATCGTTTGCTCTGAAACGCCCTATAAATTCTTAAAGTTGTTCTTTTTTGTTTTCTTTATGTAAAAAAAACAAATGCTGAAAATGCCCGACAGACAGCAGTTCTCTCCTGGTCTGTCAGTCTGTAAAAGCTTCTTGTAAGACAATCAGAAATCATGAAAAAGTGTGAGCAGCATGTCACACTTAGATCAGAGCTGGCCACCTACGCTGGACTGAGGAGGACTGGAAGTCTTGTGGAAAGACATTTAAGCTCCTTCTTCTTAGTTTGTCCTCACAGATAAAAAGTGATTCTGCTCCTTGAACCTGAGGGAAGAATCAGGGATGGATCGGGGTTGTGTACCTGCTGGCAAACCTGATGATCTTTACAAAATGCAAGGCATACTGAAGCGGTTGGGATATCAGTCCATCTTGCAGTGTCACGCTTCACCTGCAGGAACTTGTTTGATGGGTGTTTGTCATGCAGCGAGACAGCGACCCCCGAGCACAACTCCAGGCTCTACAAAAGCTACTTTTAGAAGAAAGAGGAAGATGATGTGCGATCACATCAGTCATGTCAGGGCCACCCACCACAACCTCAGAAACCCTGATCAGACGGGCTGAACCGTTCAGCCAATAAACACACGGCTGCTCTGGGAGGGCCTTCCCACTGTTCGGAGGGAGACGGCAGTGAGTTAAATCACAGCCAAAGATGCTGTTTGTAACTAGGGCTGTGAATCTTGCAGCATCTCATGATTCAATTCTGTATCGATTCTCGATTCAATCTGATCTTGATTCACATCCAATCCTCTTTTAGTAGCAAAACGTGCTGATTAACTCCGTTCCTCTATAAGGCAGAAACTCCGTTCCTCTATAAGGCAGAAACAGCTCTGATGAATTGTTTCATTAGTTGAAAGAAAACTGATCATTTTCATCAAAAAACGGTTTAAACTTAGCTAACCTGGCAAAGTTTAACATATCTTTGTCACTTAGCAGCAGCTTTGAAAGTCAAGCTAATAATTTTCTGCCTTTTAAAATCGATTCTTGGACATTTTTAAACGATTCTGAATCTTGACGAACAAGAATCTCGATTCCGATTTGTGACATTGAACTTTATGTTGATTTTCATTTATATGTCGGGAAGTCAGAGTTTTTGTATTTCCTGACAGTATTGTACTGCACTGGACATTAATGGGAAAATCTGTTTGACCAGCACAGTATTATAGCTGTGCTGCAAAAATCTTTGTAGTTAGTCTTTGTTTGTAGTTGTTTTTAAACATTGTTAAATAAAGTTTGGAAGGAATTTTACCCTTTGGTGGAGGTTTTGGAGCATTTTTCCAAGCACACGGGCACATGCTGACTCCTGATTTCCAGCACGCTGCGGCTGATATTTGCTGTTCCTGCAGCTGCAGAGCAGTTTATCCGTAGATCCTGCAGAGACACATCTGAGGTGGAACCAGGTGACCTGCGGGTCCAGCAACCTCTCAGTTCACATCTGGGCCACATTAGAGGGTAGTGTGCACTGTTTCTGCATGTATGCCATCCCACAGAGCACAGACGTCTGCGGCAAGGCCAAGTGAGGTTAGGCTGGAACCGGTCTGCTCCACATGGAGTAACTGGGAGTTGTTCTCTATCTGCTTTTCCAACTTCTCCTTTTATTCGTTTTTTTTACCCTCTCTCTCTCTTTCTGCTCTCCTTTTTGGCTTTGTCTTTCCCTTGCCCTCCTATCACTCCATCTCTTTCCAGCAGGATCGGTTACTGTATCTGCCCCCTCCTCATCCTCCCTTCTCTTGCTTCCTCTGCCCACTAACCATTGAAGGGTGAAGCGAGGTAACTAGGTCAGCCCCAGGTCAAATTTAAAGCAATATGGCGACCGCAGTCCATGTCCAGAACATGCCTCTGGTCTCTCCCACTGTGGGCCCATCTCTCTCCTCTGTACACATGCACACACATGCATTACACACTAACATAAGCCATCAAACAAAACATCAGTAAATCATGGCCTACAGCACATCAGCACTCTAAAGCCAGACAAATAGTTGCGTTAGGGAGATACAGCTGATATAAAGGAAGTATAAAATTGTAAACATATACAGATAATACACCATAGCACGGTTAACTTACCGGTGTAAAGCCATTTATTTTCATTGCAAGATATTTGAATTATTCTGTGTTTATGAAAACATCTAGAGAGGAAGATTAAATAAAGGTGTCAGTGCAAACTTAGCTTGATAGTTGGATTTCTTTCTTTTTCATTCATGGCACTGCCAGATGTCCGCGAACCGGACTTTTCATGTCCTCGGGGCTTAAACATGAGCTGCACAGACTTGATAAAGCTGTGAATGAATGGAGTGATGCAAGTAGGCCACATCTCCTCCAACTGTAGAAGCTTATTCTTCGCTGCAGCAGCGGAAATGAGAACAGATCCAACACGCGTCATGTTGTACAGTAGGCATGTACACTGTTCGGCCGTAACGATATGACCTCCTGCCCATTCGGTCAGCGACGGGACAGAGATCAGGTCAGGATGTGCCTTGGTGTGTAGGGAATGTGGTTCCTACATCCTGAGGTATGCGGTCCAAGCCAGAGTCATGGATGCAAGTTTTCCCAGCTCTGCATTGTGACGCTGGTCAGTGGTTTAATGATCCGTCTATCCTCCGATTCAGTCATGGGAATATTATTAGGGAAAAAACAGATTTGGCCTGAATCCGGCCAGCTTTGTTTGGACGTGGTGTTAACTTCATGTGAGCGAGGCCACATCTGGCCCACATGTTACCCAATTCTGGCCCATGTAGCACTGTAGCCTGTGTCCATGTGTCTACTTCCAGGAGGACATGCAGAAGAGGTTGACACTCATCCCTTCCTCTTAAAATTATATTTTCTTTCATTTTCTTTATTTCTTAAAAGTTCAGTAAACCTGAATGTAAAATGTACTGCGGGATGCAAATGTTTCATTTCACCCCACTGCAGTAAATAAAGTATAAAACTAATACAAGCCCTTCAGTTTTAGTGTTATGTTTCTTTCCCATGATTCTCAAACTTCCTACCTGAGCCCCCCCACCCCCTCCCACCCACCCTGTTAACTGTGTCACGAGCTGGCCAGAGGTGCTAGCTATCTCTGCCTGTTATGAATGTATTTTTTATCCCCTTCCCTCCCATTCCAACAGACCCCTGCAGTGGATCTCTGGGAAAAAATGGCCTCTGTCTTTGCTCCGTAGCTTGAGCAGTAATATAGCATGTGTCAGGGAATGGAAAACAAGGCTAAAAAATATGCAGCAAGAAGCAAACTGGTAGAAATGGATGGCTGAGCCTCGGGCTCGGCCTGTAGCTGCTACCAAGGAAGGAAGTGACTCTAATAGCCCAGCATAGTCCCCCCTCCCCCCACCTCCCTGCTTCCACCGCTTTTTGTCCCTCCTCTCTTAGCTCTACTTCTTCTCCTTCTTATAAACTCCTGCCTCACTGAGGCCTTGACTTCGTGCTGCCTTTGTTTTATCTGTAACTACATGAAAATCCACTCGGCCACAGCGGCAGAAATCCACCCAGCTTCCAATCATGCGCTTTTAATTTGACCTCCACTTATTGGGCTGTTTTTGAATTCACACGTTACTTTGGGCCGGCTTGTCTCTGCATCGTATCTTGCCCTCTAACAACAACTCAAATTAGATTTTCCTTCTAAACATTTCTCCCGGGGATTGCACAGAAAAAAGAGCATTGGTTTATAGGACATGCGATTGTATCATTTGTAATTTCTCTACTTTCCCTCTTTCCACTTTTTCTCCTCTCAGGGTGTCAAGACAGCAGGTGTGGTCGGTGGCCAGGTCCGGATGCCCGTGGTGATAACGCAGTCCATCCGAGCGCAGGGTAAGACATAAGCCGGGCCTCACCGTCCAAACATTCGCGTCTCTCTTCCTGTAAAAAGGAAAAAAAAAAGAGAAAGATCGAAGTGAAAAATCTCCACAAGATGAAAGGAGGCTGGCAACTTTTACATCTTTCAGCAAGGTGGCATGATGGAGCAAACACGGCAAACGCAGCCTGTTTGTTAGGAAAGGAAGCAGCCAGATAGGTTAAACATCAGATAGCCATTAGTGGAGCTGTGAATGTTCCCTCAGCGGGCCGTGAGCTGTGTAAACACGCAGGAGCCACACAGAGAACAGGTGTTTTTTTCCCCCCCATATGCTTATAGAGCCTTCGCAAACATTTGTGCCGCTGCTTACTCACACTGATTCACAAACACTCTTCCCACAGAAGCCCACAAATATCGCCCCAACAGCAGCCCGCCGTAACGCTCCCCGAAGAGAGCCGCACCGTGTGTGTACATGTTTGTACCTGCTTCTGCTCCGGTGCACGTGTGTGTGTGTGTGTGTGTGTGTGCGCCCGTGTACCATCGGAGGTGCATACAAATTTGATCTGCCCCCTTCCCCGAGATCGCCTGCAGTGAAAGATCTGTAGGTTGTTTTATGCTCATAAATTGGAATGCGGGGATCGTTCTAAAAATACTTCCCCGTGCCTCTCAGCGAGGAACATGCCTGTTAAAATCAAGTTTAAATTCACTCTGGCAGTCCTTGTGCCTCTCTGAAAAACGTGTCTCGGAGCAGGATGCGGTTTAGGAGTGTAAGGGGAGCCGGTGAAGCGCAGTAATATTGACAGAGCGACGCTTTCCCCCCCTCACACACACACACACACACATCCATATATCTATGTGAGGATGACACAGACAGCTGAAGATAGTTGTTACACCGGATGATATTTGATGCAGATAGAAGGGGACTCCTCAATGATAACATTACTTTTTTCCTTCTTGTTGAGCCCTTTCTTCTGTTTGTTTGTCTTAAAAATGTCCCCTTTCTGTCACAGGCATGATGGGAAAGGGAGCCATCATCCAGGCAGGGAAAACTCCCGCGGGCCTGCCTGTTCAGATCTCCGGGAATCAGAAAAACAAGCTCAACGACCCCGGAGGAGGCTCTTTCAGGTACAGCTCCTCTGGCCGCAGAGCGCACGCTGTTCTCGCCTGCCACCACACGGGGGCAGCATCTCACTAAGCAGCTTCTCCGTGACTACAGGCTACTCTCTCAGCTAAGGCTGTGAGTGTTTATCCGCTGGCTGCCCGCCCGCCTCTCTGCCCGGCTGGCTGATCGGTGGTCCTTTCGCTCCGCGCCCACCGCACAGCAGCCCACCACCAGCCGATAGATCACCCCCCCCTAAATTAAATCTTAATTTAGCAAAAAGGTAATTGTGTCCAGATGGTTGGAATTTCTGGATGCGGTTCTGAAAATACCTTTTGGTGAAGTCAAACCTGCAGAGTTTAGCCCGCAGCTTTGCTGTCTTTCTGCTTCAGCCAGGCCTTTGTCTTACAACATAAAAGGTTTGTCGCCCACATGCTGCCCTTTGTGGTCCGTGTTGTGTGTGAGTTTTTTTTTTGTTTTTTTTCTGTCTGTTTGTGGAGCATTTGCATCCTGGGGTGTGTGGAAACCATTTCTCCTTCGTGTCTGCCTGCTTGGGCATACCCAGGCATATGTCCGGGTGAATGCATGTGTATGCATGTATCGACAGGAACAGGAGGTTTGGGATGACCCTGCTGTGACTGGGCCACAGCAAGGAGAGTCTGGGTCACATGGGCCAACGGGTTCATGATAATGGCCCCCGTCTCCTGAGGGGTTAGGCAGCGCCCGGGGCTCTGATTGATAAACCAATAAATCTTTAGCTGCGTTGGTAATTAAGCTGTCAGGCTCGCTTGTTACTGACGACCTTTCCCCCTCCACCCCCCGCCCCCGTGGTGATCGCAGTGGCCCGCCACACGAACGCACTGGTTTCAACATAAACCCAATAAACACAGCAACACTGTCCTAGAAGGAAAGAAAATGTTTCTGTTGCAGGACAGAGGATCTTTATTCTGTTTTAAATGTAACACAATACAGCATCTCACAGCATCGTTCCTGCCACCAACGACTGAAAATCTGTTGTTTTCTTCAATAACCCACACGATTAGTACATTTCTCTGTCATCATGGTTTACTTTGAGTCACATTTAAATGAGCTGATCCTGACTGGCGGCTGCATCAGTCAACCTGACGCTGCTCGTGTGTGTCTGCGTGTGTTAGAGCTTTTCAATTAATGCAATATTATTTTCAATTACAATTTTTGGCTCCCGACGAATATGAAAAGAGATCAATTGAGTTAAAACAATTATTGTTGCTGTGAAGCCATCTCATTCTGTCCCGTGTGATAAATCCGCTGTATCGTTGTGCCTTCGGGCTTCCCTGAAAGGCCGCATTCCCTTCCTGCGAGGTTGTTTATTTCAGTGCAAGCTAAAAACGTTTGGAAGATTGTCTTTAGTTTGTTTTAAAAGGGACCCACCTCACTTTTTAAACATTGTTATAACACGATGGGTCGTCTGAAATGACCTGGAATAATTAAGAGCTGTTAAGTTGTTCCACAAAAGTGTGCGAATTAAACGGTTTCCATGTTTAGATTTCAGCTGGACGTATTTTGGTCTAAAACATCGCCATTCTGCAGTCTCCTGCATAGTTTGCTGTTTGCTGTCGCTTCTCTCACCTGAGTATATAAATATGCTGGAACAGAGCCAGGTGTTACTGGCTGATTCATCTGCCGACTTGCTGCCTTCACACCGTATCAGAAACCTGTAACTCACTCAGGATGACTTGCACGTGCAGAGAAGTCATTGATATTGATGGGAACTAGAGAAGTTATATTCATTTTCTGTAGTATCTAAATATTTAAACAGTCGCTGCTCATTGTTTGCTTCACAAGTTGGCTCAGATATTATTGTTGACACTTTACTTGAATAACTGGATGGAGATTAAATATGCAGGAAAAGTGGAAGCTATCAGAGAAATGATGGAAAAGCCGGGGTAAGTTCAGTCAGAGAAACATTTTTGACCTCATGAAACCAACTCATGTAGCAACAAATTGTGAAAACTATGAGCACATGTAGACTGGAATCAAAGAGGGAAGAATGGACAGGCAGTCTGGGCAGCCAGCATCCACCAGGCTCTCCTCCACCATGTTCAGCTGCAGTCTGGTGCTGATGTGTGTATTGCTGTCACTCTGAACCGCCGGTCCCAGCGGCACGGCTCCAGCACAAACACACACACACACACACACGCACGCACGCACGCACGCACGCACGCACGCACACACGCACGCACACACACACACACACTCACTGCAGGGCTTGTAGGCTTTCCAATGTAGCTACAGCTCTCTGTGTTAAATGCTTGTGTTGGTGTCCGTGTTAGTTTGTGTGTGGGTTACAGGAAAGAGTAAAAGCAGCTGTCTCCGTGCCCCCCCCCCTCCTCCTCCTCCTACCTTCCTCATCTCTCTGTAAACACTCGACATCCGCTGTAATCACTGGCGAGCCAGCCGAGGCCCTCAGTCCTCTGCCAGCCGGCCAGCTCAGCCGAGGCTTCAGCAAATCCAACCCAGTCCTGCGTGCGCCGCCGACATCCATCTGTGCGTGTTAACACACAAAAATTGCCACCGCTGCTTATGAATGTCCAAAATAAGGAACAAAAGTTTTGGTAACTTGCCACATTATGTGCCTTTTCCTTGTAAACAGATATGACTCAGAACATGAAAGCGGCCTCCCAAAAGTTGTTGACTTTGGAGCACAGAAGCCGCAAGATTAAATTATGACCTGATTCGGATGCCACACCACTATAAAGAGTCTGAAGAACAACAACAGGGCTCAAAAACATCAAAGTAAAAATACACATGGGATGGTATTAAAAGCTGATATACTCTAATAATTTGACTTCATCAGAGCATCGGCTATAAAACACCTTTTTCTTGTCAGGTATGACTTCTACAGATCGAGTGGCTCACTGAATTAATAACTTATTTATTATCGTCCTGTATTTGGCCCATTACCGAATTCTTTCCACCGCAGCCAGTTGAGTCACAAATCCAATGAGCTGGCCAGCAAACCTCCGGCTGCTTGCAGGAGAATACTTCTCCAGCGGTGCTTGTCTCTGAGCATATGCACAGCCGGGGTGTTATGCACAAGGATCAATCAGAGCCCCCCTGCCAGGCCACTGAGACCTTTATCCACAGAGGTGTGTGTGTGTGCGTGTGTGTGTGTGTGGGGGGGGGGTGGCAGGGACACGGGGGATCTGGATGCACCCCACACACTCACACAGACACCACCTCTAAATGGCAAGTGCACTCCTGCAGCCAGCAGCACCGATGGCTTGCCCTGGCTGAGGCGCCGGCTTGATATGGAAACGACATGCATATGTATTCATGCGGCCGCCGGCTCTATGTCCCACAGCAAAGCCCAGCCAATAACGGGAGAGGCTGCTCTTTAGTTTCTGTGGAAGCTAATTACATCTCTGCTTTATTAGTGCAGGGGTATAGCCGGGAATATTTTGCATTTCATATTTCATTCCCTCCTTTTAATGTCAGACCTGTGTATGGCTTTCTCATTTGATTTGAGCCGTGGCGATGTCAAATAGCGCCGAGAGCAGACCATCAGAGAAGGAGAGGAGGCCACTTCTCCTGGATACGCTTTGATGTTTGGGGCTCTGTAGTTATTTACTTGCCGACAATACCTAGCACATAAGATTTAAGTTGAATCTATCTTCATTACTTCTGATTGCTGTATATTATAGAAGGTAAAAAACTGATATAATATTCTCTCTGTGATTGAAAGCAGTCCTAGTTGTACTGGGTGTAGCTTGCTCCTGGTTTAAACCATTATGTTTATTACAGAAGAGCCCCATGCTGATCCAGCAGATAAAATGTTGACAGTCTTTAAGATGACTGACAGTGAAGTGACAGAAATTTTATACGAAAGCTATATGTTTTCAAATATGTAGTAGTACCCTTACTGGATTAAACTAGTAGCTTCTTTTAATGTGTTAAATCCATAGATCATAGAAAAAATAAGGAAAAGATTTTTTTCAGGACTGAGGACACAGATCAGGAGTAAATGTTTTTTGAATGGGATTCTATTACCAAAGATGTTTTAGTTGCAAAAGAAAGAAAGAAAGCTGTTCCTTCTGAGTTCAGTACCTTGATTGGGTGATTGGTGGAGTGCAGAATGAAATAGGAGGAATTTACAAGGCTTCATAGCTTGTTATTTTCTTGTTAGGAGGTCAGGAACTCTTGTTTTATGGAGTGTATATGCTGCCCACACGGAGGATGCTACGGGTGTATTCACGCCAGCATAGTCTGAGGGGCTCTGTTTGATAATTCTTAAAATTTGCACAGCATTGATTGGTTCGATTTGCTCTCACACTCACTTTACTGAAAAAACTAAACCAGCTGAACAAAATCATGCAATTACAACTGCTTGCTAAGGAGGGATATTTGCTGAAACGCCCACTGAACAAAGAAACAATGCAAGGCAAGTTTATTTGTTTAGCACATTTCACGTACATCACAATTTATGGTGCTTTACAAGCAAACATTAGAAACATTACAGCAAGGTGCAGAAAGCAATAAAGAGAATTAAAAACAAAAGCAAAACCACAACAGAAACAGAAAAATAAAAACCAGACCAGAATCTCAGACGCGGCGACTGAGTGGTTAGTTGTGTCATACATCACATGAATCATGTGATGCTTGAAAGTTGTCCATAAATTAAGGGGATAAAGTGATTTTTGGTGGATTCTGTTCACTGCTGTGACAAGGCACCTACACGCCCAAAATCACCCTCTCTTGCTGAGATAATACCAAATCTGGATATTTAAAACAGCATAAGAAATTACTTTTCTTGTTTATGCATTATGGATATGGATGCTACAGATGTTGAAGCTGAAAAATGATGCTATAATATTCCTCTGTCCATTGTTAACATGGAAATGTTGCTGTCCTGCCTCATTGACTGCAGCATTGCTGTGTCTGTCTCACTTCAATGACAGAAAAGCCTGATGAAATGCAACATGACTGTTCAGACTGAGGTCGCTTTCAAAAACACTGGATGTACGATGTAATTGCACGTATGAAAGTGGCCTGGGTTAGATAAAAAAACTAGAAAAGCACTCAGAGAGCGCAGACCTCCGCCAAGCACCCCAGTCTCCCCATACAAAAACCAGAGCATGCAACGAAGATTGCCCACATTCGAGCTACACAGACGAAACTGCATCCACCATGCAGCGAACAAACTAAAGTCCGTAAGTTTTTGAGTTATGTTGCACACAGACAGACAAACAG
>JBBBVT010000001.1:27312566-27323451 GCA_037177035.1 Craterocephalus eyresii
CAATTTTCCATTAACTATGAGGGCTTAAAATAAAAGTAGACTAAAATAACTGCTAATAAATTATAATTGAGGTTACATGTTTGATTAATCGTGATATTGATATAAGGTCATACTGCCTAAATATACATCATGCGTTTATTCTGAATGATTAGTAAAAGGCCTGTTTGCTTAATTGTCGCCTGCAAACAACAAAGCGGATGTTTGTCTCATTGATAAATCAGTGTGTTTGATTAGATGCATTTTGATCATATCCACCGTTTCACCTTTTGCAGAGACGATGACGACATCAACGACGTGGCCTCCATGGCCGGGGTGAACCTGAACGAAGAGAGCGCGAGAATACTCGCCACCAACTCTGAGCTGGTAGGAACGCAGATCCGCTCATGCAAAGACGAGGCCTTTCTCCACCCAGGGCTGCTGCACCGGCGTATTCTGGAAACTGGTGAGTCACGTTTATAATCCATCATGCAACGCAGTCAGAAACTAAAACCTAACCTGAAAAAAATCAAAGACTGTAAAAAGCTGTCACTTGTGCCAGGATGTTTTTTTTTTTTGTATCTGTCGTGTCGTCGCTGAAGACAATCCTGATCCTGTTTCCCTCCGTGGCTCAGACTCAACATTTTCTTGTTTGGCCTTGGTTTTAAATTTGATACACTTCACAATTCTTTCACCTCCTTTAATCAATTCTTCAGTGGCTGTCTGAACTCACTGGACCCCAGGCAAGCACATAAATACTTTATGGGTTTGTCTTCTGAAGGCTGGCTGTCAGATTGTCCTCTGGACTAGAGGAACAGAGTTTTAAAGAAAATGAAACTTGGCAGTGAAGTTTTGATTCGCTCTCTTTTGGCAGATCTCGACACCGATGGCACCCAGTTTCGCACGTGTTAATCGATGCAGTCGGAGATTTCTGTCTTTGTTTTTTCCACCATCACAAGACTAATGGTGTTTTCATTACTTGTCTTCTTCGCTAGCGGCGCTCCCTTTCACTGCTTTAAATATTCTTCAGGTTTTTTGCTACACTGTGAAATCTGGAAAAAAGGTATAATGAGCATCATCACTCAAAATGAAACTCTACCCAGCATCTTGCTCCTGTGCAACAGATCAAAAAACACACAGCGTAATTCCACGAGACGGGGAGCCCGCCGCACTCATCTCGTTTCATCTCAATTAAAGTATCCTTAGTGTAGCGTGGGGGCCTGCAGGTCATGTTTCGTAACGTGGACTCTTGGCATGGTTGTTATCCCGTCACCTTGGGGTAGAGGAGTTGTTTAAAAATATAAATCTTTCCTCAGGGGGGCACACAGCGTGATACGGGGCAGTAGGCTAGGGTGCCCCCTGCTGGGGAAGTGGCACTTCTGCAGCTTTGTTGTGTCAGTGATTGGCCCCTCTGCACTCGTAGCGGACAGCAGTCCGAGGGAGGCTCCCCTGGCCTGCCAGCTCCACTTAATCAGAGCATCTGGGCTGCTCCTCGCTATTATACGAGGACCGACTCAGACTCCACCGCGGATTATTGTTTAACATCCTGTTAAAACTCCACTCTGACCTTTCCTGCCCTGGTATTGCCCCCATGAAAACATGGGTTCTTCTTTTCCTGCTTTTTAGAGAAATACTTACTTTCCATAATAATATTCTTCGTATGGATGTCCCAGCTCAACTAAAATTCATTTTAAGGAGTGATATTGGCTGCATCTCTCCATCCCTCTTCTTTATTAAGGCTCTTTCGTCTTTTTTTCCCCCTTTTCCTCTTATTTATCCCCTGCAAACAAACACTGCCGTCCTCCTCTCCCAAACCTCCACCGCCATCTCCCCCCCTCATAACTGTAGGCTTGTCCTTGAGCTGGGGGGGGTTTGCAAAGCTGCAAAGCAGTACTCCCCCCCCCCCCACCCCCCATCCCAGGAACCACAACACAGGCACAGCTGGAGCTCTCTAGAAAGGCTCCTCAAAGTAATGATAGTCCTCTTCTACCTTAAAGGTCCAAACACACACGTGTGCTCAGATTGGTGCCTGGAAAGTTCACGGACCCCCTTGAAATTTTCTCAAACTTTCAGTCATATAAAAGTTTCACGATCAAACTCAAAGAAACTAGATTAAAATGAGGAAAAGGATCCATCCATTGCCCGTACCTGCTTAATTATCAGTGTCTCATCGGGAGCTAGAAGCTATCCCAGCTGCTTCCACAATTTGTTTCTCATTCCTAGTTTGGGCACAGCATCACCAAATAACCTAACATGCATCCTTGTTGGATTGTGAGATGAAGCCAGTTTGTTTCTATGAAAATGATCCAATGTTACATTTTGATGGGACTCAACGGTAATTTTGATTCTCGGATCATCTTTTAATAAAGGTTGAATTAGAGTTGGAGAGTTTTCAGTCAGTGCAGTGACCATCTGGTTTTAGGTCGTGCTGTAAGTAAGCTGGAAGTAGAGGTGGGGTGGCAGAAGAAAGAAGTAATCAGTAGGACAACAGTGGCTAATGCACATTAGACATGAAGAGTTTCAACTCCATCAATGTGGAAGTGCACCTCCTGCTTTTGTGTAATGTCTGCCAAATTTTGAAAAATACCACAAACTGCGGGTGGGAGAATGTAGGGTTCAGGGGTGGGTGTCATCAGGGGGTGGGGGTCAGTGGGCGAGAGAGAGGGGTGTGGTAGAACAAGGTGGTCCTGACCTGAAACCGGTTTAGTTTGAGCCGCTGTTGGCCGCTGTCAGAGAGGCTGCAGCTTCTGTTCGACTGGAAGCAGCCCGTCTGAATCGAACCACTTCAGAGTGGCTGGAGACACTCTGAGCGTGGTACGATGATCTGTAAACCACGCTGAGATTCAGCAACGTGTATCTGTTTGTCTCAGAATGAGAGCAGCCAGTGTAGAACCACTCTGCCAGAGGCTGCACCAGCCCGGTGTTGGCAGAATCTCCAACCACTCCTGGCTGGCTGCAAACGCCGACAGATGCTCCCAACCGGACATCAGTGTTTGCTTCTGACTCCACCGGGTTCACAGTGTCTGCAGATGTTCTGAGTCTGGCAGTATGGTTCATAATCAAATCATGTTAAAAGATTCAGCAACATGGATCTATCATTCTTAGAGGTAGCTGTTCCGGTTCCGGTTTGAAAGAATATATTACATGCATATTTAAAACCAACGTGTGTTAACCTGCCATATGCCTGAGAGAAAATGCAGCCAGGTATCTGTCTTGGTGTTTTTGAAAAATAGTGTCCAGTGAACATCCATTTAAAGACTAGTAAATGGATGGTTGAGGATGGTATATTTGCAAATTATCCACTTCAATGGACATTAGTGAGTCAGCCAATACACTGCCACTTACTGTAGTAAAAACATTCAGGTATACAGTGATAAGCAGAAAACAATAGTTATATATATCTATAGAATATTTACATTATAGAAGTTTGACTTATATTTGCATAAAAGATAATAGATTTTTAGATAAATTAATCAATAAATAAGCTAAATAAAAAGTTAAATAGAATTAGACACAAAGAAAAGCTTTACTGTAGGAGATAAATTATTCCATATTGGAAAAACGAGGCACGGGTTTTTAGTAGTTCCTGCATCAGGGGAGTTAATGTGTGCAACATTCAGGTCTGCAGCTTTTGGATGTGGAGGCTGCTAATAACTCCACTGCCTTTACTTTTATAATCAGATTACTTCCATGATTGCAATTATTCTATCCTTGCAAATATTACATTTCCTCATCAAAATGGAAAATCCACTTAATAATCTATTTTATTTTATTCTCTGCAGGAATCTGTTTGACCTTTTACACCTGTATGAGCATGGCTTCTTTGTTTTTCCCTGTAAAAACTATCCGCTGTTTGCTCTGCAGAAATCAGCTCGGTTTCCTTTATGAGATCACAGTGACACATTAGAGGGCATAAATAATTACTGAAGTTACCGCTGTTGTTCCAGGAATTTCCTAGAGCCGCTCTTTTAGTTTGGAGAAAGTATTGAGATACATCTGTTTTTTAAAGTTAGGAGTTAGAAGGCAGCGTTTTAGATTTGTTTGTCCAGTTTGAGTCTCTGACTGAAGGCTGAATTCAGGTTGTTAAAGCTGATTGTTGAAATAAAGCAGAAGGTACTAAACCTGCTCCAGAGCGGAGAGGGCTAAATGTACTTTATGTTAGGAACAATCTTAATCACAGCCAGGAGATTAATACCAGCTCAACAAAGACAAGTCGGGTGGCAGAAAAAGTACATGTAAGAAGGAATGCACTGTTTTCTAAGTCAGTGTGGAGAAGCGGAGTAGGGTGCAACGGCTCTCTGTAATCGCAACATATATACTGTGTATCACGCTCAAATATAGCCATATGTATAGCCACCCCAGCTTGAACGCATCATAAAATGTAGCATCGTTGTAAATTTACAAATCAGTTTGACCACTGCGTGTTTAGTGGTCTGCTGTGCCGAAACAGCAGTTGACAAAATAAGCATCACTTCGAAGGAAGTCTCCAGTTTAAGCCCCATCCGATCCTTTGTTTTCAGAAGTTTTAGTTTTAGCTGTAACTAAATTCCTATCACATGTTTTGAAGTGTGGCTGGGGTGAAATCTAGGAACCATATTTCTCAGCTGTCCATGCACATGATGAGATATTTCAGTCCGAGCCAAGGGAATGAAGCAAGCGAGAGCCTTTTTATGAATGTGGAATAAGACACAGAGCAGGGTGTACTGTAGGTTGAACTCTGTATATTATCAGAAAATGTTTCAGCCTTAAATGCAGCCATGCCTGTTATCTCTACGGTCCTTTTTATAGAAGCTATACACAATCTGTTAAAGCTGTGGAGATCATTAGTCTGCTCTTTTTCTAGGTGAAGAACAATGATTAGGATCCGTTCAAGTGTAAAAATAACGTGTTTTCCGTGTCTAAGCCTCTTAAACTTTTTCTGAAATATTAATGTCCCTGAAAGATTGTATTTTTAAGGAGAAGAAGCCTATTAGCGTTTTTTTCTCTGACCTTGTGACATTGCCACATGTATTGCCACTGTAATTATGAGGCTAACAGGCCTCCCTCTATCCATTTCAAAGCTGGAGCGGTTGAGGAGTGTATGTATTGTTCAGCTGATTTAAATAATTGCTGTGGTTTACTTAAAGGGCGCCAGAGAGAAAATTATGTTAATGGAATAATTCAAAAGGAAGTTGGAAGCAGATAGTAACCCTACCAAAGTCTGTCCTCCTCTCTTTCGTTCTGACTTCAGGTGAGTTTCGCTCCCAGGAAACAAAATGATCCTTTTGTGAAAAGAGATGGTCAGTGTCCTTTACACACTAGAAACTGCTGTGGAATTCACAGCAAGACGGAAACAAATGAACTTTTCTGTCTGATGAGTCCTCTCTCTGGGAATAAATCACCGTTTCTGATTCAGACAGTTCTGTGTGGATCGATGTGTGTGCGTAGGTGTGGATGTTTGTATGCGTCCTGATAGAAAGCTGGCATCTTTTGTTCATGTGTATTTGGGAATTCCTGAGTGTTTGCTTGCAGGCAGCTTCTGTCAGAAACTGATTTCTTGCTTATTTTGTGGTTGTTTTTCCACAAAATGCTTGATGGACGCTTGTAATCTTTTATCTTCTCTGTAAATGAATACAGAGAGTGGATGGCATGAGGTAAACTTCTGCTGGTGGAGAATCTGCATTTTATTTATTAGTGACAAATCTGTGATTAGCCATGAAAAATAAAGCAACTCTACACCTGTTTTTTAATAGATTGGTGTCTAATTAATTCGAATGTCGTACATGCAAAAGCTGTATAAAGCCATGAACACAGTTTTTCTATAAATATTCTTCACAGCAAAGAAGTTTGGAGTGACTGAGGTCCCCATGGAGGCAGTCACGTTCATCTCACACGCTGCACAATCACGACTTCGGACTGTGGTAGAAAAAGTTTCTATCATCGCGCAGCACCGACTGGACTCCTGCAAGGTACGATGAATCTGCTTCTACACACATACATGCGCACACATACAGTGCCCGCACACATCGAGTGCCCGCATCCACAAATATTAACCATGACCTGAACTCATAGCTTCAGTAATGCGGACAACCCGTGCATGCTTTGGTTGTTATCACTGGCTGTGTTTCACCATTGTGCTCCAGAGGAACCGGCTGTCACAGCTAACTGCATCATCTAAAGTCACCAATTTTACTGAGACACAGATTTCTGTATGTCATTGCAAATAACTGTTCCAGTTCTGGGTGGAGGTCCAAGTCCTGCTATGTAAGCACAAAGTTGTTTACCTGCTCAGGTCAAATGTTTAAGATTTGCAAAGAATAAATTAATTAATGTAAAAATGGTTTATCATATATGTTTTGATGAATAATCAATGCCATGAGTGCCATAAGACTCCACTCTCCTTCAGTTTTGTTTAAGGATGTGGGATATGTATAACCTATGTCCTCCCATTTATTGATGCTCTAGTCTTCTGCTCTCCAGAGTAATACAGGTAAAAATGTTGTCAATGAACCGGTGAGCTCCGGCCCTTCATAAAAAATTCTTTGATAGTTTATTGTCTTCCAGCTGAGACGCACTCGGTTCAGAGTTTCTTAATATATCAGCTGAAACATGGCTGTGTTGAGACATGCTTAGTTTGAATGTAAATGATGGCAGTGAAAGATTTACAAGTGTCTCTGCATGACTCATGTCAATACTCACCTCCTCAGATTTTGCACTCGTAAGAACAATGAGGCCAGGCACAAAAATCAGTTTCCACATGTTCAGGAGCCGACTTATCACTTATTCTTAGTAAATACCAACAGTAACATTCTGACTTAAAAACAGGGTTGGTGCCATCCGCAAACGACAGAAAATCTGGGTCCTGTTAGCTGATCTGCAGCAGACTCAGACGAAACAGGGATCTCACTCTGTATTCAGAGTTCAAACTACATTGTCATGTCATGAATTAATCACAAGAAAACCCCCAAAAAATTTTGATCTGAAAAGAAATCCTGTGAAATTACTGTTACAAGTTGTGGGATAATGTAGCAGAAGATTTTCTTTTTACAGCTGTGTTGTTACACTGAATGAACGCTGGTGTGTGTTCATGATGATTGGCCTGTACAATCAGGTAGTCTGTCCTGCAGCATGTCAGATTTTTCTATTCATGCCGTCATCATAATATACCATAACAGCTGAGCATTAAAAATGGAGAAGTGGTATAATGAAGGACTCTTGTCGCCTTCCTGCTTGCAATAGTTTCATTTAAAAGAAATCTTTTACTCTGTCTGTGTTGACGGCCAACACCGCTGCCTCTGTACTATCTGCATTTTGTGTGTGTGTGTGTGTGTGTGATCGACACAGAGTTGAGGCTGAAAATGTAGAGCAAACATTCACCATCAAGTATTTCTGTTCATTAGTGATTCACTTTATGCACATTTTTTTCCCTGTTCAAATTCATGACCTTATGAAATGTTGTATTCTTTACTTCTAATTTTTGGAGGTTTTTCTTGCAGATTAAATAAGTTATTTTCCCGTCAATTTTAATTTCATATACTCTTTATATTCTCAGTATATAATCCCTCACTCTGGCTTAAAATAGTTTGTTTTTACCTTATATGTGTGAAATACAATCATTGTTCAAGTCTTCTTCTTGAAATTCATGATTTCACCCAGGTCTGTGTAAGTATGATTGGCCAGTATATCAAGTAAGTTTTAAAGTATTTTTTGAAGTCTAGACTACTTCCAGATTGACATGCATACCAAGTTGCACCTGTGGGTTTTTTGCGTTACAGTTTTTAAAGCCTGAAGTTCAACATTTTGTTGAATTCTTGGTTCTTTAAAAACAAAAAATTGGCTCCATTTTATCATGTGACAGTTTATTTCACATATTGTAAGGTTAGTGATCCCCAGTAGGGTTAGTGAGAGGACACTTTGCCTCTACTGACAAAACAAATACAGTCTGAAGGCTTTTGTATTTGCTTCACTTTTTAGACCCAGAGGCTGAATCCATCTTTTACATACAGCCTGTGGTTTTTCATGGGAAAGCCAAACCATTGTGCAGGTCAGAGAAAGCTCAATGTTGGTAAAACGCCCGTCCTGCTCAGAGACGCCAAACAAAACCCCATCTTAGGTTTCTTTATGATAGTAAAGAATCCAACAACATTGACTAATCAAGTAAAAAAAAAAGAATATGGCAATTTTTAAATTTCATATGAATATATATAGTAAATAACAAAATAGAAAGCAGTAACGCTGTTTGTTTTAATATGAGCTTGTAGTCATCAGAGACATAACCTGCCAAACCTTTCTGCAGGCTCAGGGTCGTTGATATTCACTGAATACCACGAATAGACAAAGCTGTATACGAAATGCTGTGGAAACAAAATAAAAATGCACTTTTCCTGCCTCTTTTGTTGTTCATATTTTTAAGAGAGGAGAAGAATAATATAATTAGCAATAAAATAAAAAAGAATAGGTTCTCAGTTTTCAGCTCTACAGTTTTAGTGAAACACGGTGTCCTGGTTTGTTGGTGGTAAGTCGTGTACAAGCAGGAGTGTTTCCGTTTGTCGCTTCTCTCAGATGATCGATAACATCTCAGCTTACATCAGATTGCGCCACACATGTTCACATTTCTAATAAAAACAACTAGATTAAGTACATTTCTTGGTAAACTCGTCTTGTGTCTGAGCGGCTGCGCTGTGCCAGACTTTTCTGTTGGACAAAAATCACTCCGTGTTTCAATCAAATTCAAACAGAGTGACTGAAACTAACTTCATCCAGGTTTTTGCACTCAGACGTGGCTGCGTAAACATGTTGAACTCCCACGCAAGTGCGCAAATAACATAAACATATCAAAGTTCATATGAGATGTCTTTTAATGCCCTCAAGTTGTTACAGAACACAAGAGCTGCAAGTTTTCAGTCAGTCAGTCAAAACCTTCGGTAGGAAAGAGCATCTTCACACACCTGCACACTTTTCTCATTAGTGGTGACTTTACCTCCCATAGCCCATGAACGTAACTACATAAGCACATTTAATTGGTCTACATTAAAGCACAATCCATCTCCACAACAAGGCTAAACCATTGCCGTGTTATGAGAACTGGGGGGAAACTTTGAAAATGTTTTTTTTCCTTGATGCCAAGACAGGAGGATGAGGAGGAGGTGGGACGAGCGTTGCTACAGCTGTCCCCATCTTGTTTGGCGTCGCTTCTTTCCATTCGTTCTCCTCCTTTCTTGTGGTTTTCTAAATGAGGTGTGTTCGAGAGCGGCACGAAGCTCTGTGAAGCCACTCTGTTGACATCAGCGGAAAAAAAAAGAAGAGAGAGGGAGAAAAAACGGAAACACAAAGCGGCCTTAAAGAGCAGCCGGGCTTCAGCAGGAGCTACAGCAAGAGTGCAGGCTCAGCGCTGCAACAAAGAGGAGGGATGCTGGATGAGAGAGACAGAAAAGGCGGGTTTGGAGGATGAGGGGGGGGTGCTGGTGAAGAGCCTCCTCTGATGTGTCTTTGTGCTCTGTGCCACTCAGCCTCTCTCATGCACTCATGGAAACACACACAGACAGATGGAAGACGTGGAGAGATTGATGTAGAAATCAAGATGAGAACAGAGCTGCATCAAAGGCATACAGTCACACACACAAACATAAGAAATAAGCAATTATCCTATTAACTTTTGATGACCTACAAAAGTTGTTTTTACACTTGCCTTTCCATTTCCCACATGGGAGGTGTTGCGGCAAACACAGGCGATGTCTGTAAATAGAAAAACGTTAGTGCGTGCACATGTGTGCCGAGCAGCGGCGTCTCACCCGGGCTGTCTTAAATATGGATTCTTTGTTAAATTTGCATGCTGAAGGTCATCTGATGTGTCCAAGCATCAAATGTATCCGTTTACTGATTCAATCATTAATTTGAACCATGAATAATAAATGGCAATGGCTGATTCTCTTGTAAAGAAGCTAAACAAATGGATTTAACAGCATAGAGGTGGTCTGCCAGCAGACTTTTAGTCAGAGTGTTGAAAGTTCACATCTGATGAGGGCAAAAAGGTTTGGAAATTTGCAAAAGAAGACGTATTTTTCATAGTTTCAAACCATAATTCATAGTTTTTTATTAATGAAATAGAAAGGAAGCATCCGGAGCTTTACACAAGTTTCAGTCTAGTTTTAAATGACATGAACTAAATGGTAAATCTAGTTTTCCCAACAAGCTCAGTAGCCAACAGCTGATAGACTCAGCCACTAAGTACTGCAGGAGCAGCTGGCACCAAAAAAGGTTGAGGAAATCAGATCATTTCATGAAAATATTCTCATTGAAAAGAAACAAAGTGTCAAATGAGCGATAACATTAGTGTTTCCATAAACTGCCCGCTGTTTGTACAGATTAATGTGATTATCGATATTCATTGCAAAAATGTTGCTTTTCAAATGTTTTTGTTGTTACAAAATGTTTTTGTAAAGCGCAAAGTTCAAAACCTTCTTAGGTTTATTCTCCGTACTAGTAAAGATAAGCTCACTTTCTCTACTTTAGTTTATTTAAATGTAAGATATCTTTCTTGTAAAAGTTAAGGTAAGATACTACTTTACTTCCCTCCCTTAAGATGAAATTCATGTGGTCCTGTTCAAGATGGAGAGAACCACATTATGTAGTTTTATGGAATTTTCTGGCAAAAATCTGTTCAGGGCAAAATGTTTAATCAATAAGAATCACACTTTTACAGTAATAATCTTATTAAAACAAATTGCAGATCTAAAGTTCTCTATTACTGTGTCAGCAAACTATGTCATATGTTACAAAATTAAATAAAATGCAGAACAAGTAAAAAGTTCTGCACACATTGTCCATTGAAATAATGGAAAATGTGTCTAAACCTGGCCCTGCGACAGACTGGCGACCTGTCCAGGGTGTACCCCGCCTCTCGCCCCTTGACAGCTGGGATAGGCTCCAG
>JBBBVT010000001.1:27354114-27375595 GCA_037177035.1 Craterocephalus eyresii
ATTTATACATATGCATTAATATCCAGAGTAATATTAACACTGTAATCTTCTTATTTAGATAAGAAGTGTCTATATATCCATATTAATGCTAAAGTAGTGATTCCCCTCATTTCTGCCTGTAAAACTTTGCCCTGAAATAACGGTTAAATATACAGTTTTGACAACAAAGTTGAGCCTCAGGCACTTAATAGATACTCATCTTAAAGAAATTAATTACCTCCCTTGTTAATCTTGATATAATTAAATTTCTAAAGAATGAAATTTGCTGCATTTTCCCCCCTCTGCCTCACTGCTATGGAGGCGTAGTAATAATGGCTGGCTCTCTAGCTAGCCTGATGGCCAGGGACGTCGGGACAGCCCAACATTGTGGGCCCCATGCTGTACCATGCCGCACTGTGCAAACCCACTCTCCTCATCCTACGCCTTCACTTCCTCATAGGGGATAAGCAGAGAAGATGCCTCCATCGCTCTGTAACTGCGTGTTTCCTCCATCCTGGAGGAGATGGAAACTCGCCCCCCAGTCTTTGATTCTTAATGTGTGGCAATGTTATCAAACGGTTTGAGAATTTTGGAAACGACAGAGCTGCTAATGAAGTTGTCAACACAGAGCCTCTGAAACTTACAAGGTGGGGCCCTGGAGAGCCCTGAGAGTTGTTTCTGTTATGGCTCACTTAAGAATCTCCCCCGTACCTTAGTGTGAGTTAGTGTTGTTATTTATAGGACCTCCTGTGACGCTGGTGCTTTTAACCCTGATTGCTTTGCGTGGCGCAGAACTGGCAGTACACAGATGCATTTCATAGCTTCTGTGTGTTTTAAGTTGGCTTCCCTTTGACTTTAAGTTTCCTGTCAGTGTCAGCTGTCAAGGTTTTGATCCTTGGGAAAGAGAGAAGAAAAAGCTGGAAAACATAATTTCATTAGGAGCTGGTAGGGGGGCAGAGGCATGCCAAAGAGGGAGGAGGAGCGGTGGTAATATGTACAGAGTTGGCAAAATACTGTAGCAAGATGGCAGAAATGCCAACGTAGAGAGTAGTTTGAGTTTTTTGCAGAATCTGATTCAGGACTTTTCATCATGCAAGTGTACATGCAGCTCCTCAGTGTTTAAAACTCAGCGCTAAATAATTGAGCGGCATTTTTACATTCACTGTCATGTATCAGAGCTCCACATTTTAATTCTTTTGATTTTTGATTATATTTATAAGATTTTATTTCCTTTTCAGTGTACTTGATTGTCAGCCGCAATCATGCTACAGACGCTGAAGGACCATGTCTTCCAATCCGTGCATGTTTGACCCAGAATTGTCCGTCCACCACAGCTCATTGGCCTGATCATGTTTGAATATTTTCAAATTCTCAGGAAGTCAACAACAAAAACAAAACAATTTAGTGCCTGTGCATTAATAGCATGTAGCATGTGCAGTCTTGTAGGAATGCAGCATTATTATTAACCACTTAGGTCAATATGTGGAAACATTTCTTGGACTTTTTTTGCTCTTTTGAGGTTAAACTGGGTTGTGAGACATTGTGGTACCTGGTAACTGGATCAGCAACAACCAGTGATAAACAAATCAAATAGTTGATTTTTCCACCCCTAAAAGCTACTGCCGTTAAATGCCTCTATTATTGGACTCTCAGAGCTTTTCATTACTGGCCCCAGAAGCTCCTTTTTTCTCTTAGTCTCCCACTGAGAAGGACCCTGTTTTAGCTCTCAGTCACACACAAGTTGCCCCATAACCCGGACCAACCACCGGCTACTTAACATACAGAGACGGGCCATGTAAATGAATAATGCTTCACTTCTATCCTATATTTTGAGGATAATTTATTCCTTTTTGTTGAATAATTGTTATGATACAGTTTCCTGTATTTTGTCTTATAACAGGAAAACAGAGTATCTAAAATTAGCTTCAGAAAATAGTGAAAGAGAACAAACAAGGCGATCCATTAGTGAGGATGGGTTATTGGCTGGCTTGCCTCTTCTCATGGCGGCCCATTAAAAGTGGTAATGTCTGCCTGCAGCAGTGCCTGGGGAAGAAGAAGGAGGCCATGGAAGGCATATTTCACATGCATCAGACACTGGAATTAAATAGACCAATGTTCCCTAAAAAGACTGAAGTACATCTCTTTCTGATGTGCGTCCCGGGCAAAAATTCATTGATCTTAGAATGTCCCTTGGCAATTATAAAATATTCAATCCAAGTCGCACTTTTCGGCTCAGCTTAATTTTTTTTTCCTCGCTTTTCCCTGCATTTCATTTGACCAATTTAGAAAAAAAAAAAAAGTTGGAAATGTATGGCCGTGGAAAAAATAAAGACACTCATAATAAAGACCGTGCCCACTTTTTAGATATCCTTTGTTATGATTCCGTATTGTTTTTACAGAGCATTTCACATCATTAAATGAAAACGAGTTCTCAGAAAAGCTGAGAGTGCCGAAACAAGCTTTTGGTACACCATCGTAGCATTAACCGGGTCTAAAAAACCGAAGCACACGAGAGAGTGATGTTGACATGACATCTTTATTTTTCAGTGCAGGGTATTCTGAGCTGCTGATGACTGTTTCAGCACTCTGGGGATGACAAATATTTGTCAGCTGATTTCCATTAGGTCCATGGCCCCGGTGCTTGCCTCCCTGGCCCCTTGTCCCTCAGAGATTACAGAGGGGGTCTAACAGTTAATTGCTCAAATCATTAAATTTAACATATATCTCAATAAATATAATCAGCCAGCTGTTTGACAAGGTACACAGTTCATTAAGTCCCCTCGCTTGTTTGTCGTTTCCCTAATTAAGATTTAGAATCGATCATTGAGTGTGTAATGTACAGTGTAGCTCAGCTTGCACAGGGAGTCTCTCTGCTCAGACGAAAAAAGGAACGGCATCCGCTTGCTAAAGCTTTACCATTTAGCACACTGACTGCAATGGGAATTAGACATCCTGTGCTAATTAGGGAGGCCAATTAACAATGAAATTCAGGCGTTTTTGACAAATAATCTCAACAGAATTCAGACATCAGAGTACACACGGATGTTATCGCTTCTGAATGACGAGAGGATGAAACATGCAGCTGCTGTGCTGCGTTTCATGGCTGCTTGTTTAGCTGGAAACACCGAACGCTTCCTTTGTTACTGCTGGCGTGAAACCCTGCATATTGTCCCCCGAAATAGGTTAGACAGAGAGCTGGCAACATCAGGGAAACTCAATGTTTCCGTGGCTCTCATTCCTAATTTGATTCATGATCACATGTATTTTTTAGACTGCATAAATTATGTATTTGTTGGACTAATGAAGGCCCTCCATTGATAGAACTTTGAGGGAGTTATGAATAGCTGGATGTGGCCTCTATCACCCAAATCGGTGTTCCCATTGCATGTCATGAGTTTCTGGCAGTATTGAGCAACTTTTTAAATCCACACAAAATGAACACATAGCATCTACAGTAGGGATGCACTTACACCAAGGTGTGTGCTGAAATGCTTGTTTTCTGACTTGTGGACAAGCATAAAACACGCGCCAGCCGTCTTTATTACCTGTTCGATCCATCCCAACTGCTTTGCTCCTGCAGTGCATAGAAACACATTTACCCGCTCTTGCGTTGCCATTTTCTCTTGAGCCGGAATCTAATATAAAGGCGCCATTACCCCATGGAAGGCAATGGCTGTGGGTGTACGCTGAAGCTGTTTGGATACCAGGCAGCGCCGGAGGTGTGTTTGCAGGGCGCCGATGGGCAACATCCTGCAGCTGCCCGCCTCAGGTGCATGAAGAATTGAGCACTTCCTTTTACAAGATGTGTAATTATTGTGGCAGACAAGGGTGTGGATTTAAACCAAGTCAATATGTAGATAAACGCTCTTCACACACACTTATACACACACACACAGCTGCTTGGAAAAGATGCTGTTGTATGTGGTGCGTTAAAGCAGGTTGCCAAATTGCTGTGCAGGTAGTAAGAAAGCCTCGTGGGTCCATGGGAGAGGAATCTGATGGGAAGAATGAGGCCTCCAGAAAAGCGCCAGCAAACCTATAATGAGGAACTCTTTAACTGAATCCAAATTTCACCCTGCTGCCTGCCATTTTTACCCCATAAACCATCCGGATTGACAATTTATGGATTTTTATATGACTTTTAGTTTGACATTGAACAGCCAGTGTGCCATATTCTCAGTTTATAATCAAAACTAGTAGAAGTCACAGTATAAGTAGGGTAACTAGATGAATTTTGCATTAATATCATAAATGCCCAGACACTGTTGTTTCTGAATAGCTGTGAAAAATCTAAGCCTCTCCTCCTTGCATCTTGGATGAAAAACAATGACACTGGGGGGTCACAAAATGTTCAGACATTCTATTAGTCTTTTATTTTTGGGTCTTTCTGGGCTCTACCCTTTCCCCTGAAGAGCATGGATTTTAATCAGAACTGCTCTTCAGACAGCCGTTTTTCCTGCTGCTCATACTTAGCAGGCGCCACTTCAGGTGTACGGGGACCGGTGTCGGCGGCGCTGGAACTGAGTGTGTGATGGCTAAATGATGTCAAAAAACAGCCCCATTAACGTCAATTTCAGATCAAGGGCCAACACATAGAGCCAACCTCTGCCATAAACGAGCTTTCTAATCTCCTCCGTCTGCGTGTCTGCTGTGGCACCGTGGTGCGTTCTTTTTCTTGTAAGTGAAATGTGTCACTGCTCATATGAGGATTTATGCGGAGACTGACAGCTCGGCATTGAGCGCTTGTCTGCAGAGCAGTGGGATCCATCCTGCTGTCTTTTGGTGCCTTATCTCATCCTCAAGTCAGTGTCTTCTAGTGCATATGAGCTCAGTGCCATACTAGTTTCCCAGCCCACTCTTTTCCCTAATAAGGCCATTTGCAGGATGCGTTTTTTTCTTTTTGTGGTCATTTATGTTCGATTCCAGTCCGAACTCATAGGCTTTTGTTAACTGGTGGTTCCTAATTGAAGTGTTTCGCAAAGACATCAAAGGGTGGACCACAAGCCTCATTTGGCAACTTCTCCCAGCTATCCATCGGCTGCAAAACACCCCGGTGCCTTGATTATTAACTCCGTCACCACCCTCTCATTCAACTTGAATTAAAAATTAAAAACCAGCAGAAATGACAGTGCCACACCATTGAAAGTGTGCAAAACCAACAAGGGCTCATTAGCGAGTAGTTCTGAAGACAAGCATTCTGACTAGAGACTCATTACACTTCTCCTATTTTAACTCTAATTGGGTTCATTTTATATATGAAACGCCTTGAATATTTAATGTTGGAAAAGTTCTACTTCTGATACTTTAAATAGTCAAAGATACTTGGCCTGTGTTAATTGTCAAGGTTACGAGGCAAGCTGTGGGCAGGATCTCGCCAACGCTTGTTGTCGCTTTAAATACCAGAGAGGAAAGACACATTGCTTTGTGGATTGTGAGCTGGATCATGATCCACAGACAAATTTAATTGATTTTGTTGTCTAATCTAGAACAAAACTGTCTTTTCTGTTGATATTTTAGCTGCTGTCTTGTTGGTGTGCTGCTCTGGCTGTGAACACCAGGACTTTCCAGCAGTTTTATAGATTGTGATGTACAATACGTGAACAAAATGTTACTACCCTGCATTCATCAATGGTGCATTGCCAGCTTAGGTTACAAAGACCCACCTAATAAAGCCTTTGTAGTATTTTACAAGTTGTTCAGCTAGCCAGGCCGAGCATTTTAATTAAACAGATTCAAAAACCGTGTTTTGCTTTGTTCCTATGGCTGCCTTCACACAATCTTTTGTTTCTCACAGGTTGAAAAGAAAGGGGGGGGGGACAAAAGCAAGATTGTGTTTCCAGGCAGGAAAGTTTGAAGTTCTTTGTTTGGAAGCGAAGTTACGGGTGCAGCACACTGTTTAGCTCGGTGACCCTGTGACTGTCTTCTGAGGAATTGTATGAGCAGCCCCGCAGAACTGCGCTCCAGGGTCGGCTTTCATCTTAGCAGTAACCTGTGGACTTTGAAACTCAGGGCGATGGAATTGCAGCTTTGTCAGTACACTACTAATTAGAAAATTCCTAACCCGCAGCAAGATGTTTTAATTATGTGTTGTGTCAACGAGTTTGCAGATTTAATCCACCGTTGATACACACTCAAGTGTGCAAACTGTGTCGCACATTGTGGTAGATCAAGTGGAATGGAGCAGGGGTTTTTTTGTGGGTTTTTTTTTTCATTTTCATCTTCCTCATCCCTGCGCAACCTTAAGCCTTTCCAGCACCCTCTTCGTTAAGAGCCCGTCACATGCTTAAGTAGCCAAATTAGACGTGGAGTTAATGTGTTAACTCATGAAAAAGCTGGTCTGATTCGCCTTGGTTTGCAGGAGACTGAACAATGTGACAGTATTGTGCTGGGTGTGAGCTCTCTGTTGCAGTGAGTCAGTGTGAGGGAAGGCAGGAAGGGGTTAAACAGAAATTGAGCGGGGATGCTGGGGGCAGCAGTGCTGCAGAACATAGCAGTGTTCGTGCGAAGGCAAGTCATTTCCCGAAACACTGCAGACACATGGCCTGCGGCGCTCTAAAACCTTTGGAGACCAAAATGGCTTGCAGGAGTTAGAAGTAATAAGGTGTTTTTTTGCCTTCTTTCTCCTTGACTGAAATTCTGCACGGTTGCTATGCATTGCCATGGAGCTGTGTAGCTGTTTTTATGGTTTATGTGGGTATTAAGATACTCTACCACAGACCATTTTTGAGATTTGTTGTTGTTTAGTTGTGAAGCAAATGGAAGTTGTTTGTTTTGAAAGCAATTCTACCGATATTTAGTTTTTTTCCCCCTTTGCAGTGATCACTCCCGTGCTTGTAGAGATGTATGTATATTCCAAATATATAACCTTTGATTTGTATAAAACCTTGAATTCTTCTCCTCTTAACATAATGAGAAATTAACAAACGCATGTTTGAGGAAGAACAGGTTGTAGCAAACGTGCTTCTCTCACCTCTTTTTTTGAAAGCATGTTGACTGTGCCAGCCTCCTTTTCAGGCTTTTCCACTAAAACGCTAGAAAACAAAGGCCATCTGTGTCAGCGTATGAGCACAAAGCTGTGGTACGAGTCCTTTCTGACCTCTGTGATTATCAGCGGACTGAACCGAAACCCCTTTTCATCCTTTCCCCTGGTTCTGTTAATCTTGGCTGCCTTGTCTGCTTCAAAGAGAGGCTTCGGCATATAATCTGGGCATGTGCATCTGTGAATTATTATTCTAATTCTTTATACGTTTATTAGAGCTGAATAAACTCCACATCAAATACATCACTCGGGCAATGTCAGAAAGCCCGGGGCAAATCAGCCGACATCTGTTAACTCTTTCAAAATGGCCTCATCCAGCATGTCTGTGGGCGTAGAGGAACGAGAGAAAGGGAGAGGCGAGAAAGAGGGAGAGAGAGAAAGTCTCTGGTGCTGATTAATGGCGGCCGTAGGAGAGGCGTTTCAGGCCGAGTGTGGAGATGAAGCGGGGCTGCACTCCCACGGCTGGGCTACACACTGTAAACACCGCGAAGGGACGAGGCTGCGTTCCTCGACTGAAATGCAGCATGGAGGAGAACATGTGGGAAAGCTTTGCTCCCTGGCACGCAGTCAGTCAGCCCAGGCAGCCAGTCCTCCAGTCAGGCAGGCTCGCAACCAGCCATTCGAACAGCCACTAATTCACACAAGTCAGCAAATCTGCAGCTCCTTCAGTCACATATTATAGATGCCGGAGTGTCACTCATGTTCCCATAGAGAAGCTCCATCAGAACAACCTGCTGCCACTATGTTAAAGGAGAATTTGGCTTTTTTTGAACCTGGGCTCTGTTTTCATCTTTCCTTTCATACATGTGAGTGATGGAGAAAGGAATTTTCAAGTTCACTCCAGTATTTAGCCGGGCAGGCAGCTAGCAGCACAGCTAATGGTAAGTATTGGGCAACTCACTCTGCGGCTAAGTCCGCCCTAAAAATGAGCTTTTGTCCACACTGAAGTGCTCTGATAATCTCAACGAGTGTCCGACAACATACAATAGAGGAGAAATGAATGAAAGTATCTGTATTACCTGGCGATTGCTATGTTTTGGTGTCTTTGTCCTGTTGTTTGTGTCCAAATCTCGTGGGATTATCCTAAAATCGATAACTCGCACCAAAACACTGGCGGGAGTTTCCACTACTTGACACCAAAACATAGCAATACGTATTATTTTGTTCATTTCTCCTCTCTAGTATGTTGTTGGACATTTGTTGAGCACTTCAGTGTGGAAAAAAGGGCCAACGTATCAGGCCAGTTGCCCGATACTTACCATTAGCTGTACAGCTAGCTGCCAACCCGGCTAAATACTGGAGCGGTCTTGAACAGTCCTTTCTCCATCACTCACATGTATAAAAGGAAAGATGAAAATAGACCTCAGGTTTGAAAAAAGCTAATTTCTCCTTTAAAGGCTCTACTCGCTAACTCTACTAAGCAAATACAACTAGAACCAGTGCTTCTTTGCTTCCTGCCAGGGTGGCCAGGAAGAGAAGGAAAGTTGATCAGTATTTGAACAGCAGCTGTTTCCTTCTTGGCTTTAACTTAAAAAAAAAAAAAACACCACCTGGTTTCGGCTTTTGCTTCACTCCTTTGTTTAGCTTGTCAACAGTCTGTCTCTGTTGTATATGTCCTCCTTGCCTGAAGCAGAGGCATCAGCGTTTAAACGGATTTTTCAGCATCACAGTAGTAACAACAATAGAGTAATGTTGCATCACATGCAGCTTATCTGTTTCTCAAACCAACACGGGGCTTGTCTCCATCCATCCTCATACACAAATGCTGAGCAATGCTTTCCTCTGCGATGTTGCAGGTTTAGTTAACGCAATGTGTTGGCTGGTTTGTTGTCACATACAGGTACGTACAGCACACACTCCCCTCCCTCGCCATGAGCCCCTGTCTGCAGCTTCTGCTGTAAGGAGCGGAGTGCTGAGACAGCAGCTTGGACTGCGTCGGGCCGAGCAGCTCTGTGTGCCTGGCAAAGTGGGCCATTAACCCACCGCCCTGAGCTGTGACCTGGGCCAAATCCAATATTGGCTCCGGCATCAAGGCACAGGTTCCACTCAGGGTTCAAAGCCACAGATCAGCAAGAAACCCAACCGCTGCTGCTACCCCCCCCCCCTCCCTTTTTCTTTCTTAAACAATAAAGAAGTAAATGTAAATTCAGACTGTAGATGCTTCAAGGCACAGCTGCTGCCCATGCACTGTCCTAAAAGGGTAGAAGAAGAACACTTGTTTCAGCCTAATTATTAATTTTATGGACCTTTAATTATCATAGTCCAGGGTTCCTCAAACTTATTTTTTAAAGGTCCATATCTACTCTCCACTGAGGCCAGAGGAAAAAGTAAAACATATTTTTTGTCCAAACTATTTAACCGTATTTCCTTTTATGTATAAGCTACATAAATAACTATGACGATAATAACTAAAATAGTACAAATAAACTAATGACTTAAATATTTAACATAAATTAAATTTATCACATGCAGATAATTCAGATTGACATATATAAAGGAAAAAACCCAAAATAAACACTTTTTAAGTTTGACCTATTAACTTTATGTGACATATAAACAGTCAGAACAGGCCAAAAATAGAGTTTGCTAGCGGAGGAGTTGTTACAAATGCCCGCCCTACTCTGCCTGTGATTGGCTGTAGCGTTACGACCTCCTGTGTACTGATACGCTACTGGTTTCTGTCATTCATAGCAGCCCTCTGCTCATGTCCCCCTGCCTGTCTCACATCCAGAGGGCAGGTTGGCCGTCGCACTCACAGACGGTTGAGACACCGCTTATTAGGCAATTCCGCAAGTTGGTGAACATAAAGAGTTTTTTATCACTAGACTGTCTTGAATGACATTATTGGACACTATTTTACACTATAAACGATTTATTTTCTTAGTTGTGGGAGATTAAGTTGTAAAAGACTGAGGATAATATGGCTTTGATTTCAAAACGTAAGCTGGGCTGGGTCCTGACTGACACACCTCGCGGACAGGATCTGGACCAGAGTCCGGACTGTCATTCCATTTGAATCTGCCGCCACTTTAACCCTGTGCTAAAGGCTCTAACTCAGTTCTGCTGAAAGTGAAAATGCTAATCAGATTTACCAAATAACACTAGACTTGTGCTTAAGAATTCTGCCGATTTCTGTCATTTAAGCAACATTTTTCATTTTGCTGGATTCATAGTTAGTCATAACCTTAGGTTTACAGAAAGAAATAAAAATATTCTCATTCATTTGTTTTATTGCGCTGATATTGACTGGGTGAAAGGAATTTTTTTGTGTTATACTAACACGAATCGCAAAAGGCTTTGCAGTTTCTGTATGCCGATGAAATGAAATATTGTGCAGGGACTTGTCTGGTGCATTGGCATATCCTCATGTGTGACAACGTGCATGTTGTTCATCGCAACAACTATTAAAGAAACCTTTATGCAGACCAGCTTTAAAACCTTTCCTCAGGTTCTATCCTCTGCTGTGTTTTCTCCCTCTCTGTGGCCCCCACTCAAAATAAGTCAAACGTCTGAAGAGATGTATTGAAGTATCCCTGTGCATTCTGTAGGACGGATATGTCATGTGACATGAAGCCTCCGAGCACCCATCACAGATAAAATGACAGATGCTGTTTTTTGCCTCATGGATCTTTCCTGGCCACGCTGATTTTGAGACTTTTATTTTTGCTCAGCCCCTCTGTCTCCACTCTGCTCTCCTGCTAATTCTCTCCCAACATTTTCTTTGCAAACAGCACGACTTTACAAAGCTTGCAATTTTATTCAATTTCAAACACGATTGCTGTGTCATTGCTGGCAACGGGGAAAGCGTGGTCGTCGATGTCTCACTTTCTGTTTTTATCCGACACCCAACCATCTGCTTTGTTTAGCAGTGGTTTCACACCGCCCATCTCCTCTCTGTCCTCCACATAATTTCTGGCACGCACCGGCGGAAGGATCCGTCTCCATAGATACTGACAACTACATCCCATGCTTGGGGTTTTATTAGCGCTCTTTATGCGGCCGACATGCAAAGCGAGAGGAAGGGGTGATGCTGGGAGACCTCTCTGCCTGTATGTCCATCACTGGAGGATGCTCTTGTCCCTGGAGGGACTGAAGCATTCTGGGAGCTGGAAGGACCTAAGGAGCAGTATTTGGCTATATTTGCTGTGTTGTTCCTCTCTACCATCACCCACTGTGGTCACGACACCACCCCAGCACCGACTGCCAGCCTGTGGCTACCACTGCCCATCTGTCTAGGTGGATGAATAGCTTTGATTGGTAAAGTCTGTGGCCCTGCCGTCGATGTTCCTCATGAGTGGCAGTAATTGGTATGGCAGCAGGCAGGGCCATCTTTTACTTGTGGTCAGCTGTGATCGACCTGATTAGGCCTCGGTAGGTCCCCAGAGTGAGGGCTCTGGTGTTGCCCGGGGGCATCAATGAGCTGGCTGTACCCGGATGCCCCTCAGCCAGCAGCCAAATATGATCTACAATGTTTAGGTAACTTGGCAGGAACGGTGGCCTGAGTTGCCTCACTCATCCAGCAACGGGGGGTCAGAGAGTGTACCGAGGGAAATCTGAGACAAGGCATCGTCATACAGCATACACAAACCCGAGAATATGAGAAGGCGAGCGCTGGAGGGACTTTGGTTTGGCTCTTGCCAATTCAAACCCATCATATGTTTGCAATTAAGGAATGTCTGTACAGTGTGTTTACAGAGTGGTGCAATCAATGTAATTGTGAGACGGTGTTCCTCCCTGAGACGTCTGTCTTATTTCTCTCTGCCTGGGCTCAAGTGGGCACTTGCAGGGTTTGTCTCCCAGTGTTTCTCATTTCCAAATGTAAATGCATCTCTTGATTTGTATCAGCCTCTGTATACACTCCTTTTTTTTTCCTTTAAAAAAAAAATCGTTCTCCTTTTTTCTGGATCAAACGCAAACAACACGGGCTCCGCTTCAGAGTGGGCCGTCGCCTCAGATCTATGTCAGCAGCTTTGTTTATTTAGAGGGAAAATCTGTTCATATTCCAGGCAATGTAAAGAGCCATAAAACACATTTAATTTAAGATGATGGTTTCCCAGGCTGCAGGGAGCATGTCACCAATGTTTGTCTCTGCCTCGGTTTCTTTAGTTTAAAAAGAAAAAAATGAAATAAAAGGTTTAGCCTGCACCTAAAGATCTGGACGTTTCAAGTGCATCTTTTTTCTATGAGATTTCTCCCCTGCAAGATAGATTTTCTTTTTTAATTGGAGGTGTGTACATGCAGGGCTGCAACATCCCTTACTTTTGATACTGTCAATGTGTTAATCATTCAGCAGCGATTACGTCACTCAGTGAATTGTAAAACATGTTTTGTTCACTTCTAAAAGCTCATATGTTTCACCACAGAAACTTATCTCTTTTACCGCGGCACAGAAACAAAGATCTTTCTCTTCACATGATGAAAGTGAGGAGGGATTCCAAGAAAGTGAAACTGTGAAATACATATATGCTAACAAAAGAATAGTGTTATTGAAGCCCAAATAACAAACCGGCCTTTAAATACTTCGGAAAAAAGAGCACAATTGGGTGATTTTGTAGTTCATTTGAGGCACATGCAGGATAATACATTGAAGTCAACACATTTAGGCTTAACAGCATGACCCTCAGAGAGTGGGGGATCAGTTTGTGGTAAGGCTGGACAATTAATCGAATTTTATTCGTGATTACAATATTGCTTTCTCACAATCATAAAAACACTGTAATAGAAGAAAAATGATTAATGGAACATTTATGTTACAGGAATCCATATAGACTGGGTATTCATTTTTTTATTGCTATTATTATTTTAATATATTACTATTTTACTCCTTTACTTGTTTCTAATTTATTTCTAGCTGTTTTTTTTAAAAGTTATATTTGAGGTTGAGTTTTGGTGGTTCAATAAACACTTTAAAAAAAATAAATCTATGAATAATCCTGATTTCAATATCAATCAAAATAATTGTGATTATTATTTTTTCCCCTAATCGTCCAGCCATAGTTTGTGGGGTCACCAGCAGTATTGATAACTGTGGCTGATTTAATCAACCATCTTTTCCAGCTGGAAGCTCAAAACCAAAAGGTTTCCTCATGTTCTCATTAGCTCCAGGATACCAGCACACCTTTAGAAATGATCATATGACGCTGACATGGAGGTGCTAATATAGCATGTTTCCCATTCTCATAATCTTAATTTACCATTTTAACTGCTGATAGTTTGCACTTTACCAACCCACAATTTAAGTTGATGGGAATATTGGTGTTGGAAGAACCAAAGTACTATTTGTGCTGGTTAAAAGGTGAGTAAACCATTCACTAGCTTTCTATAGAAGAGGGTTGTGGAGGGCCAATCACACATGTCAGTGGTCTGTTGGATACTGATAAATTCCTGGTTCCCTGCAGGATCGAGGGCCTACAAAAGTCCCCAGTTCCATGAAAAGGTTCTTGTAGGCATTATGCAGTTATTGTTAACCAGTGCACTGCCAAGTAGTAACAGACCAGTGTCTTTCAGCCACAACCTCTAGCTGAGGTCCGTCCTAATGGCGGAAGTGAATTGGTGCATGAATGTGTGAGCAGGGTGATTATGTCTACCTCACATTTCTTTCTGTCATTATCAGCAAATGAGATTTTTCTCAGTCATGCAACTGGAAACACTCTCCTCTCTCAGCTCACCATTGTTTTTGGGTCTAACCCCTGAGAAGGGCTTTAGAGACTTAAATAGACAATGCTCTTTTGCCAACTGGAGCTTTGGCTGTTTTATGTATGAAACTTGTACGTTGCTTCTCTGTAAGTAAAGCGTGGTGGTGTGATGATTTTTATACCACCCGATCTTTACATACCATTGATCCATTCTCTGCCATCCACAGTCAAGGTAACGATTTGCTTTGTGACACTTTGTTAAAGTGACAGTGTCTCGTATTAAGCAATATATGCTGTTGGAAACTTGAGGCACAGCCATTTGTCAAAAATATAAACAATAGGTGTATTAAAGTATTAAACTCTGATGGGTCCGTCAAATTTCTGATTAAATCACCCAAAATATGCCCTAGATAGAGAATAATCTTAAGGAAATCCAACCCTTGGTACAAAGAAGCTAAAAGTGACTGCGCTACTATCCATTCAGCCACTGTCTATAGCAGCTTATTCCACTGTAAGGTTCACTGTAATTCCACTTGTGTGAGATCTTCCACAATCCAATTGCAGCTACTATCAGAAGCAAGTCTTCAATAAATCTTGATTTTATGTGACTTGTTTTTTAATGTCTCTCTGAATCTGAAGACTTTGAGATGTTCATATGATCCCATATTTCTGATATAAGCATAGTGTGTATCGTAGTCTGAAGAAGGTACATCATTCACCATTTCTAAGGTTTAATCAACATGGACATAGAAAAAGAACAGAAATACAAGTTCAGATGAGCAGGAATACATAAAAAAGAGAAGTAGCAATGACTTGTCCTGATGACGCTGTTAGTCTGTCACGTCTTCATGGAGGAAATTTGTCCCACTCCTCCGTACAACATTGCATAGCTCATTGAGGTTTGTAAACACATACTGTAGTTCTCTTCAAGTCCCACCACAGCATTTCAGTTGGGTTGAAGTCTGGACTTGATTGGTGACACCTTATTCTGCTATTTTATTTATTTATGTATTGTTTGGTAAATTTGCTGTTGTACTAGTATTGTTATGTTGGACTTGACTCTAGAGTACTTTGGTGAACAGAGGAGTTCACTGCCTTAGCATGAGGTGCTTATACTCTGTGCTTTGGCATCATCAGTCTGAGCGACATCGTTCTACAGTAGATGTCTTGAGTATATATTTTTTTTCAGATGCAACCTTGTAAACCTACTGTAAGCTCTGCTGCCATGTTCTTTTCAAAGACAAGTTTTCCCTTCTAAGCAAGCCATGCTTAGTCTGAGACGCTGCTCTTGGGTTTTCACAGTTTCTCTGAGCATTGCACAGTCTGACCTTTGGATAAACTTGCTGAGACGAGTTTCCTGCTTGTGAAGGTACTTTCTCTCTGTAGAATGGCTGACTCTCTAGATTGTTTGAACTTAGTTTTTATTATTTGTATTTAACTTTGAGATATGGTTAACTATTTTTTTTTCCTTAATTGAAAATTGAAAGGATGTTCAAACATGACTGGTTCAGGGATCCTGAATCCTGGTGGGGTGATGTCCTGCAGGTTTTAGGAGTTTACATGCAGCAACGACTTGCACCGAGCTCAACACAAGTCTGCAGATTCCCTATAGGTGTGAGTCGGGTGTGTTGCAGGACACAAGCTCCCAAGGAACAGGATTCAGGATCTCTGATGTAGTTCATGAAATCTATAGAAGGCTTTTGGTAAATGTGCACCTCTGGTCTTTTCTCCAGGTTTCCAGCAGCGCGGCGGGCTCGCCGGCCGGCTCCTCCACCCCGTCCACCTCATCTCGCCAGTACACACGGCAGCGCATCACTCGCGTCAACCTCAGGGACTTAATATTCTTCATGGAGCAGGACAGAGAGACCGCCCACTCCCTCCTCCTTTACCGTGCTCTGCTCAAGTAGCCTCCGCTCTGCTCAGCGCCCACCTCAACCTCCTCCTCCGCCTCCTTCTTCCCAGCCACGTGCCTTCAGATCAGGTCTAATGTGTCAGCTCTGTGTCTCCATATGTACTGTAGTGATGTTTTAATGTAGCTTTTATTAACAAGAGAGAGAGAGAGGGATTGAAAAAGTATAAAAATCAAACTGTTATTCCACGTGATCTCTGTTTAGCTTGAAGGTGTGTAGATAGATCCTCAGTTTAAAGGCCATATTGTGTTCATTGTGTTGGATTTGTCAGAGGAAGGATGTCTTTATGCCACAAGTCTTGATTCCAGACTTGTTCCACGGTATGTTGGGTAACCGGGAAGCTTCTCCCAACAGTTTGACATTGTTGGAGGAGTTTCAACAGCTACGATTACATTTAGCTCAAATGAATTTGTTTGCACCCTGATGAAGCCTCCAGTATTCTCCACACGCTGTTTGTTGAGCTTACCGTAGTTCAGTGAATGTAGTTTAGTTAAACTTGATCAATGAGACTTTACGGATTTCTTCACCGACACTTAATCTTGAAACAGATTCCAAGTAACAGCATCATCTTACAACTCCCGACTGTACGTGTAAATAGTTCTTTTTGAATTATTTTACAGCATGTATATTTTTTAATCACATGTAAGCTTTGTAAGAAAAGTGTCAGTATAATGAAACGACCTGATGTTTTGTAAAATCATGTACTTTTGAAAGAGTCGCGTTTAGGCAGTTTACTGTAGATTATTGTTATAAGGCAGATTTCCCCATTCACGCCCTCCGCAAAGGTCATTTAGCAAAACTGTGGCCGGCGTGTGATGCTCTCTTCTGATTGGTCACCCTTGTTGAGTAAGCCAGTGTTTTTTTCTTTGAACAGACATACTGTGAACATTGTTTTTATATTGAGTGGCTCGGAGTTTATGTCCTGCAGTATCGCAACCACACGCTGGTTTTAAAGGTAAGTTTTGTCATTGTTCGAAGTGAGGAGAGTGAAAACAAACATTGCTTTATCTTCCAACCTTATTGTCCTTTCTGGAAATCACTAATGGTTGAAATAAGGAAAAAAGAAACACTATTATTAGTCTCATGACTACGACTACCACACAGAATTTTATTATGACTGAATCATAAACGTAATTTATGAAATTTTGTGGTGCACGGCACTTGTATTTGTATTTTTTACCTAAAACAAAAAATGAAAAAAGGCTGTTAAGTTTTGTGGAAACTATAGAAAGAAGCAGCTCAATGATTCCCACCAAAACTAATTCCTCTTTTCCCCCCCATTTTGTTTCAAGTCGTTTTGTCTGTATCGTATTGGGCTCTATTTCGCCTTATTATGTTATTTTTCTATTTTTCTAAAACAAATTTTTATAAATCCCTATTGTATTATGTAACATCCTCCATCATGTTTTTTGTTTGTTTTATTTAACAACATTTCTTGGCCTCTATGCAGCTTTTCTCTTCATATTGAAATTTATTTAAATATGGGTGGCATTTGAAACAGTTGTTGTGCATTGTATATTTTGACAGCACTTTTTTTTTAGATATCTATTTTACCCGACAACTGAAAGCTCTCGCTGTATTATAGCAAAAAAAAAAAAAAACACAACAAAAGAATGAAGAAGAATATTTTACGGCGTTGCCAGTTTCTGTCAAAAGACACTTATTTTTCACAATTAATATATTTCTTTTTCATTTTTGGGATTGGCTTTTATGCTTAAAACATTTTCATAGATTATATCTCCAAAAAGACCATGTTTTAGAAACAAGCACAATAACTGTTACGGTTATTTCAAATGATTTTATGAATGATTTCTATGGTTTCTGGCGGCTTCACAGGAGGACATTTCTACTACTACTACAGCTTTTTAGCCAAAATATTAGGACAATATTCCTGATGTAAAAACATATGGGGAAGTAACATTTCAATGTGAGGATGATTTGTAAATATTGTTTACAAAACTATGTGTTTATTAGAACCACGTTATTTTTGGTAAACTCTTGTACATATCTTGAAAATTTCCTGTTTGTGTGAAAGAAACAAGACTTACGTATTTGTACCTATTTTGTAAAGGAATAAATAAGCTGTTTACTAAACTGAGTCAACGCTGACTTTGTCCAGTTCTTCTTATGAAACCGAGAACACGTGTCAGAGGCAAAGAACATGAATTAAAAAGATTAAAGTCTGACTCTTGTGTTTATCTAAAAATTATGGTTTATGCCACTAAACCAAATTAAAAATCTAAAAGTACTGGTTTGCAAAATTGTTTTGACTTTTGACTTTTGCCTTTGTACAACTCTGCATCTCCATTTCAGGTCTGAAATGTTCACGTTTTTAAGTTCATGATGCTCCAAACATTTTGAGTGTCTGACGTGTGGACGGCAGGAAGCCCATTTAAGCTCCTAAACTCTGTTACTTTGGATCTAAACTGTAACGCTGCAAGGACTTTGGCCTGATTTAGCTGTATTCCGTAACAAAAAACGTGACATACATGGTACGATGTGTCGCTACCTAAGAATTCCCCAGCTGCGTGTTCGTTGATGTAAGAGTCCTGACAGCAAGTGGATGATCCTCCTCTACAGCCAGGAAACCACAGCGTCCATCATCTAAAAACTGAATTTTTTCAATTCTGAGCCTCCACACTGCTAGAAAGCTTTCAGCTTTTTCTCAATACCTCGTACACAAACCCAGAGAAGGTCTCTTGTTTTTCCTGTCGCGATCATTTTTAACCGAAAGTCTTCTAATTCATCCTGTTTCATTTCCATTTCAACATGCTTAGTACAAACTAAGTCAAGCACTGCTGCTCAGCTATGAACAGTCCCCCTAGGTTTCTGCTGCTAATTAAGCAGAAGCGTTTTTGAAATGACCAAACCGTTTAACTCTGTGCAAAATATTGTGATTTGAGAGCACATTGTTTTCTGTCTAGCTCTCGACCGAAGCCTTTTCTCTCCTGCAGCTTGCCTGCTGCTCTGGATTCAGCCCAGAACATTCACATGGTTACTTACAGTACACCACACAGCTGAGATTGATCAGTTAATAGACACATGGTGCATGTAAAAGCCATCTGAACCTGGCAAAAGGTGAAGGCCTGGCATCTTCAGCAAATATTTTATTTTTTGTGTTTTCTTTAAGTAGAGTAAAACACCAAAAGAGCAATGAGACACTTTCAGTTATACAGTACATCCTTTTATTATCGCAAATATGCAAGAAAAGTCAAATGGAGACACTGTAAATGAACACATGCCCTTTAATACCACAGTCTAATTGTTTTAAACACCTTAAATAATATACATTTGCACCTTATTATACCCTTTGAAATGTTTTAATCCGTATGTACACAATGTAATGTTTGGAATTCCTTTAATTCTTTTTGCAACAAGGACAACAAGGTCTCTTAAAAACATGAGGGTCCCATAAAGCCCAGAGTCCTGATAATTCAATATACAATAACTGTACAAGTGACCCGCCTCAGAAGTGGGGTGGATGTGGCTGAACACTGACCGGTACTTCATCTGCGAACGGCGACATGAGTGAACATGTCTGTGAAGTTTCCAGTCCTGTCATGTTTGTGAAGCTCTGCAGTGGAAAACACCTTCCCAAGTTTGGTTATTGCAGTCAGAGAAACCAAAGTCTCAATATTTCTTCTCTTTGTGGTAATTGATAAGTTTTAGCAGTCAGCATCAGTATTATTATTTTTTTCACAAATGCATGGCAGCTCAAAAGGCTCTCGAAAGTTGTTAAAACCTCTTTTTTTATTTGGCACATTAGTGACAGTATGCCTGCATTCATCCTTTTTACCCTTCCCCAATCAGAAAGTTATACCCAGATTAGATTTCCCCACCTGATTAAAATGCATGAAGTCTGTTGGTTTCAGCATCATAGTGGAGTCGGCCGGCTGCAGTATGATCTGAGCGCTCGTCTTTTGACTCATCCGCTTGTTGCAGTGTGGCCCAGCGAGCTGTGGCGTAGGAGGGCATTTGGAAAACGGGGGCATGAAGGATGACACAGCAGCAGGGGGTGCAATGTGAGTTTCTACTGGCACCACTAAGCTGGGTTCCCTCAGGGGGGTAAAGGGGCAGGAGGGGGAGGGGGGATGGCGAGGAGCGCTGCGGAGAGCCCAACATGCCTCGACACATGAAAGGCCTGGTTGACCATTCCCTTTGAGGCGACTGGATGCACAAGCGCAGGCCAGCGGCAGGTCAGACCAAAGACAGGCTTGATTGTGTGAGAGACACCCCCCCCCCTCCCCCGGGGTGGGGGGCTAAGCGCACCGGACTCGCAGCTACACTTACAACGAGCCCGTCTTTACCCACCCTCCTGTTAAATCAGAACGAGCAGACTCTATTAGGACAACGTGGTCGGAAAAGCCCAAGCCCCGTGTTTAACGAAGGACTAAAAACAATCCCAGTTTGACTCAAGCATCCGCCAGCGCCCACAAAGATCAGAATAGGCTTCGCTTTTTTTTTCTTCCCCTCAGTCTGTTGGAATGGAAGAAACAGCATGTGTAAGTTACACACAAATATAAAGAGTGAAAACGTGGCCTTTCTTGTTTCTCTCTTTGATCCAGAAATGTTGAGAATAAGACCAGAAGAATGAGAGCAGGACAGAGTAAATGCCGCCCACTCGCCTCTTTGTGAGCAACATGCTGATGCTGGGAATGCACTTCACTTTGGCTTCTGCCTTACGTGTGTGTGTGAGGAACCACTGGAATAATCATTGCTTAGAAGTGACAATATTAAATCAGAGACTTTGTCTCTCAAACTTGGTCTGAAGGTACTTTGAGCTATTCTCAACAGAACTGTCAAGACTAGAGGCCCGGAGGATCAAATGTTGTTCTCCTTCATACAGTTAACGTCTAAATAATGCATGGCGTCTTCTTTTTCTATAAACTGCACAAAGAACATTTTTTATATTTGTACAATCAACAAACCAGGCACCTTATCGACTTTGGCACCTAGAGTGTTTGTTCTGTTGGACTATTTTTTTTCTTTCTCTTTTTTTATTCTTCCTGTTTTCTTGAATACTTTATTCTCACAGTCACAGATTAACAGCTTGACTTGCAGCCACTCCCCGGGTTCAAACGAGTGTTCAGAGGGAGCAGCGCAGGGCAGCTCTGTGGGAAATGTTTAAGTGCAAAGAAACATTTAGCATTTAAAGTACATCTCTCGCTGATCAGGAAACATACTGGTAAACGTCAGCTCTCCCCCCCCTGGTCCTCAAGTCTCTTTAACATTCGAGCTCAACAAAACTGCAATACACTTGCAGCTTGTGCAATTCTGTCATGAACCTGAAATTTACAAACGCTATGAACGCTGTGCTCAATTACAGCAAATGTTTTGCGCTCGCGTGTAAGAATCCAATCCGAGACCCTAGATATGTGTTTAAGAGCTAATAAGCAGAAGTCCTAGAGTACTTTTTTTCTGTCTTTTTAAAAAAAAAATGTGCATCACACTTGACTAAAAACAATGTCGGAACATCCAGGTTTTCTTCGATCCCCGTTTGAACAATGGGACTTTTTCTGGCTCTGAATGCGTTGCCAGTCAGATTGCTCTAGCCACATAGCCTGCAGGCATCTGAGCTTCTGCAGCTATTGCCAAGAAACACTCCCTCGCAAGCTCTCAAAGCCTAATGAATACAATGTTCATACATCCTTCATTTTGGAGAAAGGAAAGAAGAGACATTAAAAATAATCCTATTAATAATAATTGTTTACACCATGGCATGATAAAAACAGCAAAAAGAGCAAGAAGAACATACTTTAGAAATGACAATGAAAAACTCTAATAAACAATCAGTTTGGCAAATTTTGCTTTGTCCAGCCAGGCCTGCAGCCTGTGGGGTGACGGTGGTGGAGTCCTGGGGTCCGGGGGCCGTTCGGTGGACTTACAAAATTAGATTTTGTCCTTTTTCCTGTCATCAC
>JBBBVT010000001.1:27381177-27396263 GCA_037177035.1 Craterocephalus eyresii
CAAACTCCACACAGGAAGGCCGGAATCCTGACCAACTTGGGACTCGAACCCGCGGCCTTCTCACTGTGAGGCTGCAGCGCTAACCACTACACCACTGTGCAGCCCTGATAAAGGACTTCTGTGATCAAATATTTTCATTGCACACATAATGACAGAAGACTTGAGGAATGTTTCTGTGCTCAATTATCAAACATTAAGGAGTTTTGTTTGAAGACCGTCTCCTTCTGAACCATGAGATGATCACTTCTTATCCTGCAGACGATTCTTTTTACCCTTCAGATATTAGTTTCAGAAAGATCTCCCCATTACCTAACCAGCCAGCATCGAACTGACTTCAAAGATTTAAAAAATGACGTTTTTTGCACCTGCAGCTGAAGCTGTCAGCAGGAAAATGGTCCAGCCTTTATCCTCTCCTCTCTGCTCTCTAATCTGCACCCTGTAGAGCTGATGTCCATGTTCCCACCGAGCCACACAGGGAAATCAGGGACCCCTGAACCGAATCGGTGTTAATATCTTATTCTGCCACTCGGAGCACTGAGGAGGTGTTTGTGTGGCCTGGTCTGCTCTGACAGGCCGCTCTCTGTTTCTGCTCAGCAGTGATGGAGTGGCAGCGTGACATGTGAGAGAGTGTTGCTGCGTGTTGTGTCCCCAGCCGGGCAGCAGGGCGACGCCAGGCCCTTCTGCACGACCACGTCCGCTGTCACAGTGATGAAGGACGGATTGGCTCTGCTCTGATCCGAGCGCTTCATCATGGTGATGTATGGCTGGGCGCCAGCGCGGGGACACGTGTGTGTGTACACCTCTGTGGCTGTTTGGCTAAATGTTTCCCCTCTGTTCGGTGCTCCCGCTCCTCACTGCGCCGGATCTACATCGCAGTGCAGGTGGTTTGCATTATTCACAAAATTCCATTCATGACCTCATGGAGAGTCACTCACCAGGGTGGAGTTGTTTATTCGCACTCGCTCATATTTGAATACAAAGGAAAAGAACCAAAGAGGGGCTTCGTTTGGAATAAATTTCATAATAGGGTTTGCTTTTGCTGCCGTTTTATTATCTCTGTAGATTGATAGAGAAAGATACTCTTTTTTTAATACTTTTTGCTAATAAAAATAGAGCGAGTGCATGATGGGATAAAAACTGAACTTGCAGTGTGCGTGCACTTCGTGAGAAATGTGAAGTATCACAAGGTCTAGCAGTTTCCAGCCCGGGGGCAAGACAGCAACAGCACCTTCGCCTCAATAATATAATAAACTCAAGTTTATTTTTAAATATCATACATCCATCTGTTACCTTTCAAAAATTAGCCCAGCCTCACGGTGCTGCATCTGCCCTCATAACCCCCCCACCCCCCCACCCCATCCACTGTCTCTCCGCTCTTCCTCTGTGGGCAGGGTGTGGTTTTATGTGCGTCCCCCCCCCGCCCGGGGTCAGGGTCCAGGCCTGAAACCAGATCAGAGGCTCATTGTCTCGAAGGGTAAGACGAGAATTATTTTTCTAACCTTCTCATACCTTCACGCAACAATGAGAGAGGACAAAATGAGCAACTTGTTTAGAAAAATCTCCACTTTCAACCAAAAAACCCCCATCTCCATCTGCTCCCTACGTCCTCATCTACATGGACTCAATGAGCCGGGCCCCCTCCACTGTGCACGCATATGTGTCTGTGTGTGTGAGTCTGTGCTTCTGATTGTGTTTTTGACAGACTGTAGCATATCTGTGAATCTTACGAAGGAAAAAAAAGAAAATTAAAAGAAGATGACACCGCAAGTAACGGAGAGAGGCCATAATGTGAGACGGTGGGGTTTGGTGTGAAAAGACAGATTTCAGCTCACCTCAGACAGGCAGCCTAATAAAAGCAAGCCCTAAACAATAAAGTCCTTTCAGATCGTGTTCGTTAGATGAGCTCACATCCTGTAACCAGTCTCACTGGTAAACAGAGCGGGAAAATGTTGTGTTAGTTGATGTGGCCAATTAATTATATTGTAAGTCATTTAAAAATCTATAAAAGAAGTATAAACTGGTTTAGGCTGTTTGAGAAATTGTAAGTACGGTATTAAAAAATGCAATACGTGTATTTCAATCGCCCTGAGCGGTGTTATATTGGAGTCTTTTTAAAAAAGGAGCTGTGTCTTAAAAAGGAGTAAAGCGTAAATTATGCATATCATTTCACCCCCCCTTTCCATTCTTCTTCTTCATTTTTTCGCAGGAAAACATGGCTTTGTCCCGCATGCTCTGCTCACCTCCCTGGAGGTGGTCTCGCACACTGGCGAAAAAACCAGGGAGGAGGCGGGGTTGGAGGTGTCAGAGCGCACTAGCCTGCCTGGGAGAGGCTCTCTCTGGGCACTGGAGGGGTGAAGGCTCCTCTATGTGTGAGTCTGTTCATGGCTGGAGGTGCTCAAGTGTGTTATATTGAGCCTGTGGTGTGAGACTGTTAGATTTCGCCTCATTCTCTCTTTTTCAGACCTCGCTGGGTTGCATAGCTGTAAAACTCATTTTCTGAAGTTTTTCTTAAAACCTCAATGGCAGAGTTAGCTCTGCTTCAACAAAGGGGGGCTGCTGACCTCCAGCAGGGAGATTTCTTGTAATCAGAAATATGACAGCAAAGTAAAGCATCTGGCCAAAATGTGCACAAAGTCTTAACCTCATGAATGCTAGGAGCTATCCACTTAGGCTATTTTTTCTACACAGCTACTGTGTTACATTTTTCTCTTGCTGCTTTGTGCATCTAGTCAGGCCTCTCTGACGTAAATTACGCCATCCTAACTGCTATTTGAGGGTCTATCAGGTCCCCTCTACTGCTGAGTGTGTGTGGCCTTTATAAGCATTATAACTGTGCACACTGAATACACTGATTGTACAAACACTTGGATTGATTTCCATTCAGATAAACTACACGCAAAGAAAGAAGATGAGAAGCAGAGCAACAACAGGGGGCGCTATTTTTAAAAGGACATTTTGCAGACGAATCTGTGCTGTCCTTGCCTCTTCCATGTTCTGTAAAGCTGTTTCATGTCCCTGCATGCGACGTGTCAGCACAGCTGACCCAAAAGGTCGTATGTACTGGTGGCTCTGCAGCACCAGTCGCTTTGCACACAGAAAGCACAGATTTCATTGTAAGCTACATCGTTATTCTATTGAGCTATTTAGTTGACATCTTTTCTTACAATTGATCTAAAGGAATCCAATCATTTTATTTCCAGGAGATGATGTTGGGATATTCACTGATAAAACGTCAAAGATTTGCTGAGCTTTACTCTAATCCATCCGGGCAGCTCTGTAAGTTTCCAGCATCAAATTACTAAAATAACGCAGTTATTCACGCATAATAACAGGACAATATTACAACGTGAATGTCTAAACCTGAAGTGGTTTGGTATCAGGAAGCAATTTATAAATCATACCAAGGCATAATGAGAGCTAACTGTCTACAATGTTAACACTGTTCTTACTAAATGTAAAAAGTGACCCAATTCCACGACATTGTCAGAAAAAAGAGACATTTTAGAGTTTATCAGCGTTCTAAGCAGCGGACAAATGTGGTGGTGTCTTACCTGGACTGAGTTGAGCCTGCAGTAGCCATTAAGAGGGAAGCGGATGACGTGCGTTGGGTCCTGGTTCCAGCCGGCGTTGACTGAGTTACACATAACGTCTCCGGTCTCAGGGAAGATCTCCTCTATGAGCACCTTCTCCCCGCTCAGGGCGATCCTCTCCCCGAGGTCGGGGGTAACTCGGACCACGAGGCAGTCGCAGGGCTGCGCCATCCTTCGCTGCTCGCGCTCCTGCTTCCAGCGCTCCAGCTCCTTGATCATGGGCGTCAGCTGGTAGTAGCGTGCCTCCTCGTACAGCAGGTGGAAGTCCTGCACAAGCAGAGGAGCATGGAGATGAGAGCAGTGAGTTACAGTCCTCTTGGCTATATGTGTGACTAACACACCGTTGTCTTTCGCTACATTACATCTCTTCACCAAGGTCACAGAGACAAAATCCAGTGCACAATATTAAGATGTCAGTGGAAGGGATACTTGTGTGCATACTTCCCTGCAGCTACTAATGATAAAGTATCCTTGAGCTAGACGCTTCTCTAATTACTCCCAGAGAGCTATTGTGGCTGTATCGGTATACTTTGACCCTTCAACGGTAGTGAAACAACAACTGTGCAGCACAGGTATGCAAAGAGGATGAAATTCCCGTCTGAGCAGAGATGGGTCTGTTTATAGCTACATTCTCTGCACTTTCAGAGAGAATTTGTGTCATTTTTCCTCAGTGTTAAGGTGAATTAACCTAATAATCATCATTCAGATTCCTTCCCTTGGCCATAGCACCCCATTTTACATAAAATGAAGACCCCTTTTCTCTTAAAGATCAAAGACCAGTGGCCTCCCAGCACTTCAGCTGGGGCTTTTCTGTCAATGGCTAGATGTTTGATCCTTTAAAGAACAGTCAAGAGGAAGAGTAAGGGTGCATTATGAAGTTAGTTCCAGCATCTGTTGTCCCTCTAAGCACTATATTTTGACATAATGGCAGCAGAGCAAGAGTTAAATTTCTTTCTCTCATTGAAACGTTATCTGGCCACAAATTTCCTGAATGCCGCCAACACTTATTTTAAAATATGTCCATTTGACGTTAAAGACACAGAATGCCAAGAAAACATTTCCCGGTACATCTTATGCAAAGAAGAAACAATAAACTAAGATCAGCGATGGCCTCCTACCAGCAGGATAACACTCAATAAACAAGGCATATCCGCGCTGCAGCTTTCCTCCACAGTAGCTCTTGGCAGAGTCGCGCTAGCCTTTAGCATCTTTTAGTAAGCTGACTCCAGAAATGCCGTCAGTAGGGCTCCAGTGAACTGGGATAGTGCATTCCTGTGTGCAGACAGTCTGCAGCAGATTGCCTGCCTCTCCCTCCTGGGCAGGGTTTGCTGGGGGCCATTTGCCCCTGCGCTCTTGCCTCTAATTTCCCACAAGACCAGATGGCACCATCCTTCACCGCTACCACAGAAAATACGGGGAGGCGGAGGTTTCGCGACTGGAGGCAGACGGGAGTTAAGAGAAAGATATGTGCAAGTGAACATGAGGACAATCATCAGCCGAGGAGCTTTTTAATGTATTCCTCATACGGAGGGATTTGTATGTTAATGGGGCTTGTGGCCCAACGTTAAGCTGCTATTAGAACAAGATCTAATTAGGTTACACCTAAATACTGCAAATGGTTCTTACTAAACAATTAGCAATCAATACGTCTGGCTTCTGATTATTGTATTGAAGTTAAAAAGAATGGCAGCTTGATTCATTCTTTGTTTATAAACTGTTGTCATCGAGGATTTTTTCTTAAATGAAGGGTGAAACTCACTGTAAGCAAGCAAACTGTCTTTGAAAAATGAGACAGTAGGTATTTGTTTTATTTTTAAAAAAAGGCACATTTCCTACAAGCCAGCACCATTGGTGGCTGTGGATGTTAGGTCCTGCTACTGATGGAAAGGGAGTGTTTCCCCTCCGCTTCTCCGGCCCACTGCTGGGCACGGCAGCAAACAGCATATAAATTATCCACGCTGCTTCTGTCTGACTCTTTAGCCTTGAAAACCTCCCGCACCGCTTTAGCCCCTTCATCTAAACTGCGCCTTTATCTGAGGCGCATGAACAACACTCAAAATAAAACTCCATCTGGACGCAGTGTTGACACAACCCATCTTAGGCTGACGGTCTAATATTTAGGATTTTCGAATGCAAAAGAGGAGGGCGGAGGTCCTCCTCCCCCCCCCCCCCTTTCTCTCCCTTTCTCCATGTCTTTTTTTTCTTCTGGCCTTCTTGCTGCAGCTGACAAAACTCATAGTGAGACGCACCCCTGCAGGCGGCTCTCTGTATCAAAGTGTAGCTCCTCAGCCTTCACAGGTCTGAAGCCAGGGATGGATATGTTTTTAACAGGGGTCTGTCTGCGAGGCACTTTAGTCATCATGAGCAGCACAGAAAACAACAGAGTAATCCTAAGCGCTGAGGTGAGGATGAGAGGGAGATGGGGGCCAAGAGCTCCGTCCTGGTTGCCGAAGCTACTGCTGCCAGCTCTACGAGGCAATCCATCCCCCCAATCCCGTGTCCAGACAGCCCGTTTGAGCTTCAAAATAATGATCCGACTCGATCGCCCGGCGGCAAAGCAACATCTCAGGGAAGGACAAGTTGAGGGAGAGACAGTGAAATACAAGAAAGAGAATAAAATGATGGAAAACGTCACTATGTAGGAGTTTGAGGCCTAATGAAGACCTGCCGTGCTTTTTGGACGGAAAACGACGAAAAGCCACACAAGCAGAAACTTGCAGGTTGTTGATTAAACAAGCCCTTGAAAAAAAGAAAAAAAACCCCAGCCGAAGTCTCCACAAATGCAAAGCAGTCATAAAAATGAAAACACCTCTTCCTGTAGACACGGAAAGAACAGATTTGGAGCCTGATGAATCCGAGGTGGACACCACTAACTCTTACCGGTTAAAAAGCATCCCCTGGATATGACTGAGCATTTCTTACACTTTCCTGATTAATTGTAGTTTGAATAATGAGACCAGGGAGGATATTAATAGTGAATATTTTGTTCCACTGATGTAGGCTGAAAAAAATTATTTTCCTATTCTGCTCAGACTTTCACATTGATTTAGCAAAACACACAGCGCCGTGGCTGCCAGCAGCAGAACAGACCCGGCCCTTGGGCGACGGCAAGCCTGATTGTGCTCAGATAAGGACATGCTCAATTCCGCCTCACTTTATTTGCATTTTTTTTCCTCTGGCTTCACGCAAATTGAAAGGTATGCAGATCAACGCGGGCTTTATGCGAGCGGGTCGTAATGAGTCGAAACAATGAAGTCCGATGCGTGCTCTTCAGCCGCCGCGCCTGATTGGACTGTCAAGGCTTCACAGGAGGAGAGGAAGGGGGCCAAGGCATGAGCGCGCAAGGAAAAAACTAATCGGTTCTGAGTCAGACAATCATTTGCCAAAATATGCAGGGCTTTCATGTCATGTTGTGTTGTCTGAGGTTTGGCTCTTGTTCTGACTATCCCTGGAGCTCAGAGGGCTCGCCCCTGGCTCGGAGTGGCTTTGCCTCGCCTTGTTACCTTGCAGGGAATGATGAACAAGCGCCAGCCCAGTGAAAAGGTCACACAAGCTAAGGTGGAGAAAAAGTAAAAAGGAGAATACACCTATGAAGCAGTATCAACACAAAAAAAGACCTTGACAATGAAGGACCTGCAGGCAGAGCATATAATCATTCTTACAAAGCCACTTATAATGTGTGTACATGTTTGATGAGACTAATTTCCTTGTAGTGGCAGACATACATACATTATAGTGGATTAAACATATAATCCACTCTGATACAAGGATTTATCTGGTCTGGTCTGGAAGCCATTTTGCTATCTTTCAGCGTATTGTTTTGGTTTAACTACTCAGGTTAAATCTCATGGTCCTCATCAGCCTAATTTTCAGCAACAGCAGTCAGCTGTTTTCAGTGAAAAAGTTATGGTGTGCCAACCAAATGCTTCCTGGCCAGAAGCAAACAGCAGGCAGACACAGTTAGCTCCAAGCTGGTGAACACAGTTAAGCATTTAGCAGCTAGAGAGACAAATATCTGAAATAGCTGGGATGAACGCTGGGCAAACGGGCAGTTACACATAGTCAGATAAATTGTAGTGTTGATCCAGATCTAAAACATTCTCCCACAGAAACATTTAAGCGTCATCAGCTGCTGGTGCGTGCATGCACACACACAAAATAAACCATATCAAAAAAATGCAAAATGCAAATATTTGTCACACTACCTAAAACTAGAACTAGCTTGCACAGATAAGAAATCTACATATGCAAAACATCACTTGTTATCAGACGAGGCAGTCTCTGTTTTGTTGTTGCAAACATCTGCTTTGGATTGATAAATAAAGACCTAGAATAATAAGGGACAATGACATATTGTGCAAATTTATTCTTACAATTGACTAGCTGAGATGCTAGCTGAGAAAGAGTACTTTGTGCACCGCTGCACCTGCTAAGCTAAGCAGGTGCACAAAGAGTACTTTGTGCACATGTATGCACAGCAAACACACTTTACTATTTCACTACAAGGGCCTGGCTTGGAGTGAGACCTCGCCTGCATTGGAGCCATCAGAATGCGGCCGAGCACAGGGACGTAGAGGGGATTTCACCTGCGCTCACCTCTTTAGAAACTACTCTGGATGAAAAACAACAGCTAAGGGCTCTGGCACAAACAACACCAGGCCATGCTCCAGTTAGCCACTTAGCATTTAGCTGCGCCACTGTGTGCTCCAGCAGTCGTGTTTCTTTTGGTCTCTCTTCATAGTTTCCTCATTAGTGCTCATGCTAATAACAAACAAGTTAGGAATTGGAAAAAGCATTTTTTTTTTTAAATTAACTGGGAGCTTTGTTGTGTATGCGGCCTTTCCTTCACAGGAAAAGCATTATACCCATGAAAACACAGAAATATGAACAAATACAAATATGTTCAGCTACACATGTACATACTACTGCACATAACGAACATAACTGTGGCTGTACCGTGTATGTCCACAGTGTAGACAGGTTCGCCCAGTACAGTATCTGGTGTGTGTGTTGTGGTGTGTGGATTTCATACCTTGAAGTCATCTGGAAGGAGCAATTTGCTGGTCCTCAGGAAACTGAGAATGTAGCGGAATATCTCGCCGTCCCGATCTATGAAGTAGTGCTGCTTCAAGCTGTCCAACACGATGGGCTCGGTGCCATTGAACAGGCGACTGATTCTGAAAATTGAAACACACACGCGCGCACACACACACAAAAAACACAAACGCACACAGGCAGCCGCACACACAAACACAAGCACATAATGGAATGAGCCAGCTCCCTTCAAATGCATGAAACAATTACCCTCCATTTATTTTTCAATTTTATTAGCACTAAGCTTGAAATGCATTAGCATCCCAGGTTGAAACAAGGGGCTTAAGGCGCAGTTCCCCCATTCCAGACTTGTTTGAAGTGTCCCTTCTGCAGAGAGATTACAACAACACACACACGCTCCCTGCTTGTACTTACAGAAATTAATGGCATGAATGTAGCATTACAGCTCTATTATCCCATCTGTCAGAGTGGCAGAAATGAAACAGAGGTATAGAAAATGGAGAAAGGCCACATGTTAATGTGAGAACATGTGGAAAAAGATATTTTACTGTTACAGGTTAACCTACTTATGAATTCAAGAGGAATTCAGAAAGCAGTACATGATCAAATTATTCCCTCCACGCGCTGCGTTTTGCTCATAAGAGATCTGAAAACATAATTCTGCTGATTCAGTGTCTGTGTTCTTTGATGAGAAGATGAATACGTGAGTCCATGTAAAGAAGCAGCGTATTCTTCTGAATGCTTTGAAGCATTAGAAATTGGAAATCCTTGGAAATAAGTGTGACACAGGCTCCAGTGCTGCTCCTGTGTCATCTTACTGTTTAGGCTGAATTAAATATGCCTCATGATATGAAAACAACAAATCGAAATATAGATCTTTAGAATTTATTTGAAGGCAAATGTTTAGTATGATTAAAGTGAAAAAGAACTGCAAGGATGATTAAAAAATGGCAGTACTTAGTGTTAAATAAATAACATTTCCCTTTTAAAAATCACAATCATTAACGAAAAAGGAAGTCATTAAACGAAGGCTTTTCTAGTTTTCACCTAATATTGACAAAACTTTGGTGCATTAATAAGACACTTGTTGCTGCTTAGTGTGGCACAGTTAACCCTTTCCGCCGGTGCACCGGAAGAGTGAGAGCTCCCTGGATGCTGGCTACAGGAGCTCATCAAGGCAAAGAGTGGAAACTGCCATTATCTTTAATCTTTCATCGCACCATGTTGGCGCCGTGCCTTAAGATACCTTCGAACAGATATTCATTTCCCCTTCGTCTTTGTGTGGCTTTCCTACAGCTCACCTCTCACCGGTCTAATAATCACATCTGAGCTCCTCCACTTTGTCTGGTCGCTCATTTCCAAACACCAAAGAGCCATCTTTGATGATTAGAAATAATTCCTCAGCATTTGTTGAAATATTTAGTGTGAGGTAAAGAACAAAACTGCTAAACTTCCCGCAGCCTAAAGTGCAGCCATTTTCATTTGGAACAATGCAAACACACGCCGTCCTTTGTGGCATGAATCAGCCATACAGCCGCTTTGCTCAGGAAGAGAAAAACCTAAAGCACGTAACCACTTTTACTAATTCACCACACATTTGCAGCCTGTCGCGCTGAGAAACAGCTCTTGGCAGGGCGCTGTGTTGATGTTATTATCATTTTGAGGTAATCAGCATTGAAATCACAATAACAGCTTCTAGGTTGGCTGACAAAGTTGTGTGACAAAGAAAATCATAAAACCTATTTTGCAAACACACGGCGACCTAGACGCGCCGGTACTGTCAGACGCTATTACAAGACAGTGGAAGGGGAGCGTAGTGGGAATGCCGATGAACAAGCAGCATGGCCGGCTGCTCCCGCAAACTCATTTTAGTGAATTTGCAACAAGCCTGTATTTAACGACTGTTTCTTCTGACCCCGATGTGCCGGCGCAACATGCTTCAGCTATCAAGTCATATTGGCCCCGTCTCTGTTCTCTGACTTGACTGTGTGAAGAAGCAAAGAGGCTTCTCCCTCCCTTTCCTGCCATCCTTTCTCTCTTTCACCCTCTCTGCATATCTGTCTTTCTTTCTTCCTTTTCTCCCCCTGTCTCCATCCTTCTCCCTCACTCGCTTTCTCTCTGGAAATCGATGCAAAATGCTTTATAAAAAACCAATACTCATCTCCCCGTTTTGCCCGAGGTGTTCCTTTCTCATATGGTCTTGCAATTCTTCCAGCTAGAATTTCACCATACCCCTCCAGGCTAACTCTGTTTTTCATCTCCACTTTTTTAAAAAGCAATTAAAATGCTGCCTGTTTTTCTTTTTCTTTGCCTTTCCTCCACTCCCTTCTCACTCCCTCTCCCTCTCCTCTGTTGGTCTCCTCATTTCCCCCCCTTTCTGGTAAATCCCTGAATTGGACGGGGGGGGGGGGGTTGTTCTTAACAGGTAGGCAGAGAGAAAAAGAGTGTGGGGTTGGGGTGGGAGCTGCTTAAGGGGGGTACATAGAGAAATTAAGAGACAAGATACACAAACAGAAAGGCCAGAAGAAAAAAAGAATGATGGGGATGGGGAGGGGGAAAGACAAAGACGGGGGAAAACCAAAGGAGAAAGCAGGAGGAGAGAAGAACCTGCAAACAGAAGAGAAGAGGAAAAGAGAAGGAAACAAACAGAAAACAGGTGGAAAGCAGAGACAGATGGAGTGTGAGAGAATGAGGTCTGACAGACATATAAAACTTACATGAAGAGAAAAAGTCAGGGAGGAAAAAGGGAGGCGGTGGGTGTGGGTTCTCAGGAGCTGGAACGACTCAGATCTCCCACCCAGTGGTGGCAGGTGAGGGCAGTAAGAGGGCCAAAGCTGGTAGCATCCTCACTGCAACAGGTACCAGAGGTCGGGTCAGTCAGGGAAAAGATGCTCTCCATAAACTGCACCGCTAATGGACACCTAATGAAGGTGGACGCCCCCCCCCAGCAGCTTCCTGAAGAGTCGGACCAACAAACCCCCAGATTTCAGCGAGCCTGTCAGCCCGACACCGAAGGCCGCCCCCGCTGGATTCTGAGGAGGGAAAGTGGAACGAAACCGATTTCTACTGTCCCTGCTCTGACTTGCTGACTCCTGTTAGCAACTGTTTCCTTCTGCTGCTCCTGGCTTGTAGGAAATAAGATGAAAATGTTCAAATCAAGTTCAGTCTAGCTCTTAATGCCTCTGCACAGCGTTACATGTCAATACAATCAGCAAGAGCAACAAACGCTTCTCTCATGCTCTCTGGGAATAACCTTTTGATTTTTGATAACGTGCAACACCAACAACGAATGCACTTTATGAAAATCCCTGCGTCTGCACTTTTTAAAAATTTTTTTACTTCTAATCTTTCTCAGTTAATCTAGCAGGAAAGTGAGCTACTAGATGCAGACTTGCGAGCCGGCACAGATCTTTCATCTGTGGCCACAAAAGGCTCGTCCTCACAGAGAAAAATGTCCAGTGGTCCTTTGAAAATAGTTTCCTTGTCTCTGGAACATTTTCCCCTAATTTCCTCAGCTTCTGTTCAAGTGACTGCTGAGACTGTCCTCTTTGAGAGCTACACAGAGTGCACATCAATGTTTCATGACCCCTGTCCCTTAATATGGCCCACACAGAGGAAGATGAATAACCGCACATTAGTTACTAGACTAACTTTCTCTTGGCACACTGCATTATTTAGGGGCCAATCTATTAAAAGTAATCAGCGACTTCAAACTCTTTAGCCCTGCTCTCTCAGTTGTCACGTTCTCTGCTTGGCCCGTGTGCCCTCTGCTCCACCGGACGTGGCGTGCAGCACACATGGTTATGCCAGTGTAATTGTTTTGCCTTCTGCTGTCAGCCATTATCCTAATTCACACAAAAAGGCCCCTCCTTCCACTGGCTTCAGTGGAAAGTGGAGCCCTGAGGGCAACTGTACGCCGAGGAGGCTGGGAGAGTGAGAGAAACAGTGAGTGTGTGTGTGTGTGTGTGATCCAGAGTGAGAAAGAAACAGTAAGAGACAGATAGAAAGAGAGAAAGAGAGAGAGAGAGCAAGGGAGCATGTGTGAAAAAGAGAAAAAGAGATGAGAGCACTCCAACCAACTCGCACTGATATCCAGGCTTTAATCATACTGTAAAAACGGTGTTTAGGCGCTCCGACGTGGCTGCATGCTACATTTGCACGGTGCCCTGTGTATGTCACTCCCTGAATAACTTCTTTGTAAAGCGGAAAGCTACACCAAAGCTTCGAAAACAGGGGGAAAAAATGCCACACGGTCACAAACGCAAACAACAAATTTGTAAACTTTGGTGAAGCAGTCCGCTGGATAAACCGGATATAACACCGAAAGAGTGGCCAGAAGGCTGTCTTATTAACAAAGACGACATTAAAACCCTCATCTGGGTTGAGCTTTATTTTTCTCATGACGTGCAACACTGGTATAAAAGGGAGAGCTGTCAGGGATTTCCTGTCAGCGGACTCTGTGAATATCAAGATTTTATTACCAAGGGATTACATGGATTGTTTCCTGAGCCAATTTGGCGGATTTTCTGGCGTATGTTTACCTTGGCCCACATGGGATTCAGCTGATGCACAACTCAAGGCGCTATATTGTAGTGAATGACACTGTGTATTAAACAAAAAAAAAGCTGATCCCTAAACTATGAGAGGAAAAAAAACAAATCAGAAGAGATGTAGATTTTTTATTTTTGCAGTAGTTTTGTTTGCTTTCTGAGCCACCTGTAGTGGGGCCAATATATCTAATAGCGCCAAAAAGAAGCTCAATAATGTGGGAGGAACTACACATTCAGAATAAGCAGAAGTGCATTATTAACATGTCTGCTCCATCCGTGAGTGAGATATATCATAAGGTGATATCATATACATAATCATAAGGTGTTAAAAGCAAGGGGTCCCTTTCCTGTCCACACTGAATGCAGGGAACAGAAAGTCACTGCTGTAGCTGGGAACCTTTTAAAGTTTCACTGCAATGCATTATCCATATTTTGAGCTTCTGTTGCAATCGAATGAAAGTGAGAGTACGAGGTGGCCCAGCGCAAGTGGGTAGAAAAATGATTATACTGATTACATTACATTGTGTCTCAGCACAAACAGCGGCGATAAAGATGATCTGGTAAAAGCTGCCCCTGAGAAAGTCAACACACCGATGAGCTAGATCTGAATCCGATTTGAAGCTGCCTAAGACCAGCTGTGATGACAGGCTTTCGGACATTTACATCATTGTTTGTCCTCCAAGGATTCCTCACAGCACCCTGATCTACTGACGAAAGTTTAAAAAAAAAGAAGAAGGAAAAAAGGCTGTGAAAAAAGAGGGCTGTGGTGCAAAAAAACTATCTGTGTGCTGCAGATTCACACAAACACTGCTACTGTCATCAGCAGGGAAACATGTGACAAGTCCCATACAGCAGCTGGACACTCAAGCAAAGCCATGTGGAGGGAGATAAAGTACAAGCCAGGTATTTATTAAACAACTAACAATAATAATAATAATAAATAACTAATAATCAGTAAAGCAAACAAAAGCAATTAAATCTATCATTTAAAAGCTTTTTTTTTTTTCCAAAGGGGGTTAAATATAACCACATGGTTTAAAAAGACATCCCAGTGATGTCACAAAAAAGTTGCAGAGCAGCTGCCTCAGTGCGAGTCAGTCACACTTAAACATCCCAAATCCAGTTAGACTTAATCAAGACAAACACCAATCAAATAATAAAATAATTGTTTTGCTGCTTAAAATGAAATACTATTATTCCATATAAACTAGTGTAAAGCTGCGTGATTTTATGTGGAAATGTTTTCCATTATAAAGTTGAAATGAATCTCACATTTAAAAAGAAAGCTATAAGATTAAAAATATATCCTTTTTTGTCAATATTTCATTATTAGTGATAAATAATGATTAATAAATGGAATAAAATAAAGAAAAGACGGTTTAAAGCCATGGGGAAAAAGTCGTGCAAGCGTCTTACCTTGAGTCTGGGTACTTGGTGAGGGTCGCCAGGCTGCTGGTGTACATGTGTCCCCCGACATCGATGTGCACCGGGGCGTTCGCCTTAGTCAGCTGAGCCGGCAGAGGGATCCCCTGGGCGGCCAGAGGAGATACCGGGGACCGGGTCAGAGACAGCCGTGACATGCTTCTTCCCTCCTGAAAGCAAGTGTACAGAAAAGCCATGGGAATATAAGTACAGGGGGTGTAAAGAGGAAGATCTACAGCGATCCTACTCAGGGAAGCAGATAGTATCCTTTCTGAATGGTATCAGATCACTTCCATGTCTGTCTGGTCGCATATTCAGCCTGGAAATTTTTGCCACCGCTCTAATTAAGTATGTTTGCATCTTTTCATGCAACACCGCAGGCGAGGATAGAAGGATGCTTATTAGAGAAAAGAGCTGAGAGAGAGATAGACAGATAGAGAGAGCGAGAGAGAGAGAGAGAGAGAGAGAG
>JBBBVT010000001.1:27442986-27456672 GCA_037177035.1 Craterocephalus eyresii
AGCGGGCGTTCAGAAGAAAGCACTGGGAAGCTAACGGAGGCTAACTTTTCAACAACATGGCAGAAGAATTGGAATCGTAATCGGAAATAGAAGAAGACTTTGAATATGACGGCCATCTCTATCGGTTTGAGCCAGAATATACGGATGAGGAGATCAGAAAGGAGGAGGCAGAGACAGGCTGTGGGGCGTTGAACAGCAAGCTACTGATCGTTCATGGACACACACACAGGGGCGGCTGTGGCTCAGTGGATAGAGCCGTCGCCTACTAAAGGTACATGTCCTTGGGCAAGAAACTGAACCCTCCCGATGTGCCTATCGGGTGTATGAATGTGTGTGAATGTTAGCTCCTAAGCACCCAGTATGATCCAGTATGGGTGAATGAGATTTGTCATGTAAAGCGCTTTGAGTGGTCTATGACTAGAAAAGTGCTATACAAGTACGGTCCATTTACTTAAAAAAAAAAAAAAAGAAGAAGAAAAACAGCGGTTGTTTTATTTCCAGTAGTGACTGTCCCAGGACTGACCAGTAATGATCTACTCTGCAGACAACCTTACCTGACAAAATTTCTGTTGAATTGATGTGAGCTGATCTCCATGACAAATACACTCCAAACTGAACTCTTGCAGCTTCTTATTGTAACATTTACTTATTTCATTACTTCAAACCTTTTCATGACTTAAAGAAAAATCCTGCTGTTTAAACATCATCATAGAAACCTAAACCTAGCAGACAGACATAAATGATCTCCCCAAATTCAGTGACAGCTACACATCTCCAGCATACTCCCACATTTTCACCCAGAGCATACCTGCATGCAACACCTCTGTCTCTGCTGCAGCTTTTCGCCTCTCCTCCTCCTCAGATCAACCCCATTATCTTAACCCCATTATATCATTATATGATTGATTTTCATATGTTTAAGGAGGGTTGTGGTTTTTCCACACATCATCCCATAGCATGTTGTTGCTGTTTGTGAAGCTGAAATAACACCACACGTCACTGCGTTTCAGGCTGAGTGATCGCTGAGCTGTGAGCCAGCGGCGGGCTGCTGTGATGCAACACTGTTCCTTATTTTGTATATGACAATGACAGACAGAGGGAGAAGTAATTCCTATCTCTCTTGTTAGGTAGTTACTTTACACTGTGTTCATTTCAATGACAATTATTTAAATGAGACTGAGTTTTAACATGACAATCAAATCTTCAATACCAGGTTACTCAGAAAGATTTATTTTGATTGATATTTATGAATTTCTTATGTTATTATTATGTGCACCACAGAAAAAAAACTGAAGGTCCAAATGCTGGCTATATCTGCAGTTTGGTTCTGACTTGTTATATTCTATATAAAAGAGTCTCATGTGGTTGAGAACAACTCAGTAAAATGAAATAACAGTAAAATAGAAAATTAATCTAAAAACCATAAAGTGTAATTGCTGATATAATGTTTTGCCATGTGGGAAGAGAAAAAAAGGTTGAGCAATTAGTGATGTAGTTAATTGGTCATTACTGAAATAGTTAAATTACTTTAAGACAAAAATCTTAACAAGCAAGCCATGACATTTTTTCAAACAAATATGTCCATGTGGACATTAACTAGCGCTTCATACTCTCTGCGGCTCTTACTCTCTTTCACATCATTATATATCACATTTCTCCTGACCTCAGATATACACCTGTTTCCGAACATAATGAGAGTGACAATGGTTGAGAGCACAGCGACTGTGGGATCTGTTCAGTGAATTTAAACTAAGAAGAACCAAAAGAGGTAGCCTAATCCACCAAATTAATCCTCTGATGTAGTTTCATTTACTCAATTTCCCACAAAGCACATTTGTGGCAGACCACAAAGGGTTGAAACAAAGGTTTTTTTTTATCCTGTAAAAGGGATTTAAGGTTCAGTTCTTAAGATAGAAAAAATAGACTGACAAGAGGTTGCTCTTCTTACTGCAACCAGTTTGACCTGGTTTATACATTTTCTTTTTTTTAGTTCATGGAAAAAAATCTTAGGGTTAGAAATGCAGAATAATAAGTTGGCGGAGCAGGCAGAGACAGAAAACTTGTCAGAAATATGCAATTGTCATTAAATACTGGTATGAAATAAAACTTAATGTGCAAAATGTAGCTGTTTAGTACAAGCTTTGTCATACTTGCTAAATTATAAATTCATAGCTTACATAAGGTGAAATGTTGATTCTCTGTCTCTTTCTTAAATTTTGTTTATCTAATGGGTTCAAATGTTCATGCTTTGAAATGATCTGAATATTTTGCTTTGTTTGGTTTGCAGATGCTTCAGTGATTAAAACAGATCAAAGAAAAAACACAAAAATATAAAGATATTTAATATTTTAATAATCTCTAAACTACTCTAAAACCCATTTATCAGAACAACGCTAAACTCATTGGGGCAGATTATTAAGCTCTCCAAACCTAAACCAATTATAGACAAGCTGATGATCAACTTTCAGTTCACCTCCACATCCAGAATGCTTGAATAAAAACTAAGACATAGTTTTTCCTTTGGAGAAACTAACTGTTGGCCGTACGATTGTTAATGCACAGAAACCATGAGCAAGAGCTGAAAGAAGTGGATGCAACCAGCCAAGTAGAACTGGTGTCAGACTTGGAGTAGGAGGCTGATTTATTATACAGTACTGCTGTGTACTATTACACATTTGAATGTGCATTGTCCTGTAGTGACTCACAACTGCTTTGCCATTTTTTAGTAACACTTTCTCCCCTGTAAAAGACAGACATAAAGGATAAAGAGTTGCAACTTTGCCCCCTAGTTGCACAAAGACAAACCCCAGGAACCCAAAGTTATTATAGCTATTTATATATAAATACATACGATTGTTGAACTTGACTCAAAGTTGCTGAGACAGTTTTAGGTCATTTAATATAGACTGGACCACTTGAGGTACAGTAGAGTTAAAAAGATATGGTTAAAAATGATAGTAAATGTGTTTTTTCCACCTTTCAGCGGTTTCATGAGGCCCATGTGCTGAACAGCTAAATGTGGCCATACTTCCAAGCTTCAGCCTCAGCTCTGAGCAATATATCTTCCCTAGCACTGCTTCTGTGCTGCTTGCTGTTTTATGTTGCTGACCTGAAACTTTAAGCAAAGTTTTTCACTGGTCTCACAGCATCAGTGAAATGCCAACAGTAAAAAATAAAAAAGAAAGAGAAAAAAAGTGAAAGTAGCATCCCTCCTGCTGCGGCAGGCTGCATTTATGACAGGGCTTTGTGCTTTGTTGTCTTGTGTATTAAGCTGCAGAACTTGACCAGTTTCTCCACCTTCACATGACTGATGGCTTTGATGTTCCGTGAAAAGCTGGTTCGGCTGATGAAGGCTCTGCCTGAGCGGGAGTTCGGCAAGCGGCGCAATGCATGAGCGTCGGTTCCATGGGAGATCCCTGTTCCTGAACGGGTCTCTCTTTGAACTTAGAGACGTTTAGTGAATGACAACAGCTTGAAACAAATGTAAGCGTTCACTCATGTTTTGCTAAGACGACTGCCCAGACAGAAGCACTGGTGGGGGTGTAAATGGGTGAACTGGGTGTAAACAAGGGGGGGGACAAAGTGTTTGGGAGACAGAAAAATGGGGAGGAGGGAGGAAGGGAAAGAAAAGTGAAAAAGAAAAGAAAGAGAAACAAAACGCAGTGAAACACAGAGACAGAATACCACTGGAGTGCAGCTGTACAAAATGTGACCCAAATATGACAAGGAAATCAACTTGAGAGTGGAGTGAAGATGTTCTACAGGCCTCTCAGCCAACCAGCCATTTATATCCTGATGTACCTGTTAACCACATGCTGCTCTGGAATCACTTACGCCTACTTCTACAGCTATTTCATTGTCTATCTGCTACAAATGTGCAACTCATTTGTTTTCTTTCATCTTTTTAACATAAATGTTCTTCTCTCACATGAGCCAGGTACATCTGTTTTTGTTAGAAAGTGTTTGGTTTATTTGGTTGTTTGCTTTTACCTCCATAAAGTGAACAAGTGAAGAAGTCTCAGAGCTGAACGGTGACTCTTGTGTAGCCTGTCTGGATGGATGCAAACATTTAGACTACTGGAGATGACCTCCAAGCACTTCTGGTTTACTTTTTAGATCCGTATATATTTTGGTCCTAATAATAACCTAACAAGTGCAGCCGCCATTGCAAATGCATTTTTAGAAATGAGAGAATCGTGATAAAGGACGAAAAGCGTGTTTCTATAAATGCAACATATATTTGAAGTATTTACATATATCCTCCTCAGAAAATAGTTATTTTGACACGTTTTTATTTACCTTGCTTGTCAGAGCAGAACTATCAGAAGTGTAGCTGAAGAAGGAAATAGTAACACACCTCAAATGAAAAACAGTTTGAGATATTTCTGTCATCTCCTGCCATTTTAGCTTTATATTTACAAGATAGCGGAAACCAAGACAGAGCGATATAGTGTGAATTTAGGAGATTTTATTTTGTTTCTCAGAATATTTGCTAAATTTTAAAGATAACACAGTGCAACTGCAGCCGTTCCTTAGTGTAAGAAGTTTGGTTTTGGTTTATTTTAGGTTTGATCAGCTCCGTTTTCTGTGAGAAGAGATAAAGTGCACTGGAAGTGTTGTGTCCCGGCAGGGCTTGGAAATCAGATTGAGTTCCATGCCTATGCATCAGAAAGCATCTCATCACACTACTTAAGCCATTAATCTGACTGTGCCTCAGTCTAATAGAGTGCTGTCCATGCTGGGTGCGAGGGAACAACAGGATGCGGATGACGTCAGCTGGAAGGACTATGAGCTGTCAGCCGGGTGACTGACAGACTTGTAGGGAGCAGCGGCGGAAAACTCAAAGGAAATAGCTGATTGCTCGAGGAGAACAGAGAGGAGGCTGTGAACCGCCCTGTCAGACACGCCGCCTAATGAAGGCGGCCCACAAACCCACATTCCAGGATGGATCAGCCTTGCATCATGTCAGCGCAGCATTATTAATGACAGACAGTTAAAACTTTATTACAGACCCGGCTCTTGGGCACGCCTGGTGGCTCAGAGGTTCAGTCAGGCAGAGACCGGCCAGGTTAATGAATAAATGACACGCTTAACCAATCCACTGAAATAATGTCGAATGATATTAATACTAGCGAGGAAGGTGGAGAGTTAATAAAAGTGGAATAACACTTTCTCTATATTGAACAATGGCTGCCAAGTTACAATAATAGCTGTCAAACAGGTGAGATTACGAGCTGGTGGGATAATGTTACTCCCTTTGGACTCTTTTTATATTCAAAGGAACTTAAATGGCTAAAGTATGACATGGCTATAGACTTAATGCCTGTCATTAATCTTTGCAAAGCTTCTACAGAATATGGAGGAGGAACTCTATCAGTTTCCCAGTTAAAGGGCCGTGAGAGCGCGTCGGCCAAAACCAGGGGTGCTCTTCAGCGCCATTAAAGTGCATTTATATTCACAGTGGGTCAAATGTATGTGTAAAAAGTAAAAAAGGTCATTCAAAGTGACAAACCCCCCTGACTGTTACTACCCAATTCTGCAGCTCTGTGGTGCTTTATAGAAGATTTCAATGTCTTCCAGCTTTTATTTATTATTTATCCACTGACAGTCCTGAGTGAGTGTTTTAGAGGAAATATGCTTCACCTGGCCAAAAAGCTGCTCTGCCAAAACTATGTGACCTTTCATTGACTGTACTCTACCCAAGACCATCTTTCCCCCGTTCCCTGTTTTGTTTACCTCCTTTGATATCTGATGTACAGCAAAAAAAAGAAATAAAAGAAAGCAAAACTTTCCTGTAGTTTAAAAGGTAAACAAAAAAATCATCTTACAGATGCAGATCTGAGACAGTTTTATAGGTACAATCAAGCTGTGACCATTATTCTAGTCAATGTAGCACAGGGGCTAATGTCATTTTATTGTTTTTGCTTTGTGACACATAAATGTTGGGTAAATAATTACTTTTTTTGCTCATTATTATTTAGGTATGCATGACAGCCATGTGGAAGTACACTCTGTTTATATGACCTCTGATCAATTGAATTGAATAATATCAGCAGATGTTTCTAATGTAAAGCTAGATTAAAATCATTAGGCATTTACATTTAAAGCATGTAAAATAACTGATAAGCATTAGTTTCTTTCTGTTTGATTGATTCTGTCCTCAAATATATGGTAAGAAAACTGCTCTGTAAATAAAATGTGACTGACTGATTAAAAAAACAGGAGCTTCTAGGTGCAACAACTGTGTGTCTGCTGATTTTAAACTGCTCAGCAGCAGGAAGCCAGCAGACAGGAAGTTTGGAGTTTTATTTGCTCTAGGTTTCCCCTCTTCGTCTCCCACAGAGCAGTGGAGAAATCGTGCCGCCCGCCAGCACTGAACGAGTGCCTCCTGATGTGTGTTTCCATCATTTTGGAGGTTGTGGCACTTTGATGCAGCACAAGCTGCTTCATTTGAATGTCATACCTTTTTAAACTCCACAAATGCATAAAATACTCAGACTGAAACAGGTCAAACAGGTTTTCACTTCATCATAAATGACATCAAATCAAATAAACAGCTGGTATTCCAAATAAGATGATGACATTTTGATTACTTTGAGTATTTATCCAAAGAAATGTTTATGTATTTTATATTTTGTGTGATTTTTTTCAGATGTTGAACTGACCCAAGCTGTCTGTAAATGATGCAAATGTACAACTATAATAATGATAATAATGATAATAATAATAATAATAATAATAATAATAATAATAATAATAATAATAATAATAATAATAATAATAATATATTTTAATTAATTAATCCCATTTGGGAATTTGACCCATCTCTACATTTCCTACAGAGCAGTGTGCTGCCAAGTTCCAGTGGCTGGGGAGCTGTTGGAGGGTTAAGGAGAATCTTGCTCAGGGACACCGGGGACTTGAACCCAGGTCAGAGCACCCCTCTTCACACAGAAAACGACATGCAACATTCAAAGGATGCTGCCAGAATAGCTTTTGGTTCTTTGGGCAATTTTAGGTCAAAAGAAAAGACAACAGGAGAAGATCAATAAAACAAGTTAAATTATCAAAAGATCAAGCTGTATTCATTTTGAGGGAGGAAAGAATAATTTGTTTTCTTGTTTGTTTGTTTTTCAGTTATATAATGTTGGTTCACTTTTAGCTAATCATACAGGAGATGCAGCTTCTGCTGTTACAACATCCCATCTAAACTGTAATGACTATGGAAATTTGTTGCTACAGCAGCATAGTGTACAACATCCTAGAATATGTGCCAGTGTGTCAGTACTGTGACAAATGCAATGCATGCAGCAGCAGCAATAGCTGTAGCAGGGATGGAGCAGCTCAACCTTTACACGCCAAAGTGCATCACATTAGCAGAAAATGCTCCTGCAGAGCAGAGTGACACAAATAATTTGGCTTCACTAAACAATCTAGAGACCAAAGGTAAACTAATTACTGTGTAATACCATTAGCTCACATTCAGAGTATGCTCAGTGCATGTCCATAGGGTGTCTTTCTGTCATACAGAGGCTTAATCCACAGCCAGCAAAGATTAAGGGCAACTGTACATTTGCTAATTAACCTTAATTGCAAATAAAACCTGGGAGGCATCGCTCATAACAGCGGGTTTCACAGTGGAGCTGTGATGAATAGCATTTAAGGAAGAGAGGGACATTATCTATCACCTCTTTATATCTTTTGGCAAAAAATATAGAAACAAGAATGAAGTCCAAATATGGATCAATGCTGCTGCAGCACTGAGCTGGAATCAGAACATATTGTAAAGCTGAGTTGATATCTAAAAAAAATGGGAAAAAAAAGAGCTGCATGGGAGGACAGTTGCACTTGATCCTTCTGTAAAGCTGACAGTCTGAAAAGACCTGCTGGGGATCATTCCTGGCTTTGTAAAAACCAATACACCCAGATATGCTTCTAACGTAACCATTTCCTCCTCTGCTATAGGGAGAAATGTCAGGTTTAGAATAAGTAAAGAGGAATACCATCATGTCAAATTTACCAATATCTCAGCTCATTTTCTTCCCTTCAGCTCAGTTCTATGTGTTCTCCACTCCGCACATTACTCTGGGCTTTTTTACAAATTCCCTGCAAAGCATGGCGAAAAAGCTGATATAAATCTAACGTTTGGCCTCATAATCAGCTAAAGAGAACATTGGGGTCTGTAGGGAGGTGGCGCTGGGCAGATCGAGTCATGATCAAAAGACACTGAACACACAATCCGCCACTTTTCTTTCTCTCTTTGCTTTTTCTGATGAAATGTAAAAGCGATAAGAAATAATACCACTATTGGCAAGCTGTCTCCAAGTAGATGGACCGTCTGTGATGTTGGTGGGTTTGAACAAAATGAACCACTTTATCCTTTCAGGATTCAGCTGATGAAAGCATCCTTGTGTTTCCAGTATTACATTTTGTTACCGTCATCCAGTTGATGTGTTGGTTCATGGTGACTCCTCACAGTCGCTGCAGCGATGAAATAAGCTTCAATCCCAACATCATCGGAATCACAGGCCTCTGCACCAACACCAGAGTTCTGACACTGAGGGAAGCAGCCGGAGGGAGCCGCGTAGGAGGGTGATGACATGGCAGGCTGCAGCTTTTTGGATGTTACCATTCTGATCGGTGTGAGCGAGCACATAAAAGTTTCATAAAGGACTGTTATGGATATAAAGCTTCGGCCTCTCTCTAACATACCTAGATATAGAAGGATACAAGAGCAAAAATTCAAAGGTTGTTACCTTTTGTGTAATACTGTGATTGAATTACTCCATAATAACAGTAAGCAACGTGATGCTAAGACAGGGATCACAACCCTTCAGAGTCTATATCCTCCATCTCCAAGCGCTGGAAAAGGTCAGCTGTGTTGTCTCCGGAGGCGGCTGATACTGGATGGGATCCAAGGCAACTGGTGTGGAGAGAGCTGATAGAAGGGCGAATCATCCTGACCTGGCAGCAACCCCCGCTGTGTGGACGCCTCTCTCAGTCCCAAGCCGGCCTTCCTTCCATTTGTGTGTTTGTTTCCCTTCACAACTTTTGGAAGTATGCTCTTTAATATGCAGAAAAAACGCACATGCGTGCCCTCTCAGAGGAAGCCATCTGCTGAGATGAATCATGTGAGTAATAATTCTAGATTCACCTCCACCCACAGCAGCCTTATTTTTTATGAATATCTTCGAAAACTCATTCAAAACACATCGATTGAGGGAGGAAAGACAAGAAATGAAGGAAGTGAGAAGAGGGGATGTGAACTAGATCTCTGCTACGGGTGTGGCTGATGGGTCTTTGGCCGTTTGTGACATTTTGCCTTTTTACATCTCGCCTGGAAAGGACTTCTGAGAAGAGGAGCATATTGTGTTGCAGAGGGATAAATGCCACCCACAAAGGCTGCTGTATTCCTATTTTTGTAAACAGCAAGTTGAAAGGGCCTTCAAATATTAATAACCCCTCCTGTCAATAAAGAAGAGTTGAAATCATTACTTCACCACAACACAGAACACTCTAATGGCCTTGTGGTTGAAGGGCCAGGCCTGTGTTCGTTCAGGATTATCCACGCCTCCTTCTTTCACACTCTTTCACAAATCCTGGAGCAAATGAGCTCAACATAAACATTGACATGATTGTTTGGGCTATTGTTGTGCTTGGGCTGCATCCTTTGAGTCTACCTGCATGATCTAGCAATTGAGCAAATGTGATTAAGTGATCAGGGGTTTGTGCCGTCGAATCAATAGTTCTCATAAGTCAGCCGAGCACAATGTTGGTTCTCAGATTTACTCTGCCTTTTTCACAAATGGTAAAAAACAGAATGAAGCAGCAGGTGTACAGCTTTGACACATTTTTGTTTTTTTGTCGCTCCTCAGACACAACTTGCAGCAAAGAATCTACGATGAAAAGCTAAGCGTTGCTGCTGGTGACATTCACATTAAGTATATTTTAACAACATGCAGCTACAGGCATGCTGTTGTAATTACTCCTTAGATAATTGAAGTCTTAAATGTTTTCATTCTGAGGCAAAAATGGAATTTTCCACTGAACACGGTCATGGTGCAGAAAATTGGACATTAATATCAGGATATTAGAGCGGAATTGAATTTCACAGAAACGCATACTCTACAGTATGTTGATGCTCCCTGCCTCTCAAAGGCTCAAAAGGGAAGCCATCTTTTTTTTTTTTTTTAAAGAAATGGATGCAGGGGATCTTTTTGCTCAGGTAACTTTTCATTTAAATTACAGAAAGCAAAGACAGAGAGATGCATGAGGGTTTGTATGCCTCTGCGACTTTATTTAAAGATGACTGTCAAACAGAAGGCATTTTGAGGGTCCTCTGCGGAGCCAATCCATACAAAGCTATGCTTCATTTACCCGCTGTCAAAACCTACAGCATATCTGATATAGAGCAGAATGTTTAAGAGCTCCAGGAGTACTCCAATAGCATGCAATTTATTTGACACCAGAGCTAATCTGAATGCTCCATCTTATTCTGGAGTGTTATCTGTTAAAGGACTGCATCTGTTCATAGCTCCGCCGTGTTAACGCCCAGTGCACGCGATAAATCGCCACCTCCCGTGAGCTGGAGATGGATTACAGCACTTTGATGGTGAGAAAATCACCTACATTAGCAAAACGCAAGGCCAACGTCATATAGGATGAACACCCCTCCCCACCCCCACCTCCTCACTAATAAAACAGGAGCTATATCCTGCCTTTAACTGTGAAGAGATGAAAAAGGAAAAGGAGGAAGTTCCCATAGGAGCAGAAAATTATTCCATGTAACTGAATGTATCCTGTTAAGTTCAGAGCTGTCATAGAAATGCACAGACAAAATGATTAAGAAAAAAAAATTTGCATGAAGATGTTACAGAGAGCTGGGATTCTGCAGGCTCTGAGATAATAATTTCATATTAGGGCCTGTAAAAGTTTTTGGAAAATAAAGAAGCAAAACATTTTATGACTGAATTCATGGTTTCGACAACTGAAAGATTATTTAATTTAATTTGAAAAGGGCCTACTTTCTGCTTTAAACCATTCATCATATGAACATGTTTGCTTTAGAGACTGAGTCCAGCACAGGAATGGCAAAATCATTCATAGATAAACATAAAAAAGCTGTAAAAATGAATATTAACATAAATTGTCATGATATAATTAAACCACATGTTAATTACAGAAAACACACTGTATGGGGATACATCCTGTAAGCATATCTAATTAATCAGAGACTCTGTTATATCATCCTTTAAAAATTGCCACACTTTTTTAATCATGTGATACATGTGGAGATCAAACAAGCTTTTACTGGTTCTTCTCTGATCAGGTGATTTTTTTTTTGTTGTGCAGCAAATGTTTCCTTTTCTTTGCATGGGAACTCATAATAAACCCATTTCCCCAGAAAACTCTGCTGGTGGAGGATGTTTTTTATGTAAAATGAATTTGGCAGCTTTGAAAGTGCAGCTTTTAACACTTTAGAGGAAGTAGAAAAATATTGAAGGCTGGAGTGTGAAATGAAACAAATCTGATTTAGCTGCAACCAGATGCTGCGCAACAATAGACATGTGAATGCTTTCAAGCTACATAATGTCTATCAGATTGACAAGATCTGCAAGAGCACGGCATGTTTCTGTATGTGACCATGTTGTTGTTGCAGGCATGTGCACGTAGTGTGTTTGAGCAGTCTGAGAGGTAAAGCCTGCGTTACTGGGCAGCAACAATCCAGCTTCCAGCTATGTGTGTACTGTGGGAGCAGCGGGACACAAAATTTGCCACTAGGGGTGTTTTGACTAGGGGTTACTTGTCACCACAGTTAACTTAATCCAGCAAAAAACGCTTTATCCTGCAGCTTTCAAGCCTTACACAAAATAATCAATTTGATTAATCTAAATGACAACAATACCAATGTTGTTATCGATATTATTGCTAATTGGCGCGTTCGCTACCAGTTGCCAGCTGCTGCAGAGGCAGAGCTGAGAGGAAAGAACAGGAAGAGATGTGCTATCTGAGAAAAGTTGAGTGGAGGAAGGTTAAAGTGGAGAGCATAATTACATGGCGGAGCAGCAGCTCATCTCTACGCACTCCCAGACCCCCCTCCCTGCCTTTCACTTGTCCACAGAGCGCCACACACTCACTCCGCCTCCTTTATGTCTACATTTGGGAGAAAACAATCCATCAGACAAAGGTCAATCTATGAAACACACAAACACGCACTGAAAAAATAAAAAATGAAAGAGAGAAAAGATTGAACAAAAGGATGCTTCCAAACCAATTTTTAAAATATTATATTTGTAAAAGCATGTATGTTTTTGTCTTTTTAAAAATGAAAGCAATCAAAAGCAACATTTAAAGTGTCAACCCCTAAACTAATTTACTGAAATGGACACGCCACTTTTCTGCTGAAATGTGCTGCCACATCTCGAAGCTGATAGACAAATACATCAAATAAGTTATAGAAGAAAAGACAGCAGTGTGTGGGCCTTTCTAATGAAACCGCTGCAGTAGTGTTTGTCTCAAGAGCAGATCTGCCAAGGCAAAGTTGGCCCTGAATCAACTTCTGAAAACCTGTTGTGCTGCAGCTGCACACGACTTATCAATCGATGGATGCGATCCTGCTTGACAAATGAAATAAGAGTCTGCTGTTTCTCTGTCATAGAGCAAAACTTGATTATATTTGTGAGTGATTTCCCAAAGCCGTTCAAGTGATATTTATTGGGACTCAACCGGAATCTATTGAGAAAAGCAGAATGGTGTAGAAAGGAGACCTTAGATTGTAAGATGCACAAGGTCCTGCAGGTTACATGTAAAAGACTAAAAACTAATGATTCCAGCAACAATAACTTGATAGATGTATTTTGTTACAACTAAAAATCTGGCCTTCAGAAACAATAATACCTGATCTACTATTTAGGGCATGTACTCATTAAGTAGTGGCTTTATAGAGCTGCCGGTTGAGCTTCCTTTAACTGAGCCTTTTTATCCCTCGCAATGGGGGAATAAAGAAGCTAATTAAATATGTACGTTTTTAAATATTTCTTCTTGACAAGCATGCCATATTTAGAACCAGTAACTGAGGGTCTTTGTTATTTTGTACCATAGCAAGAGCGGGGTGAGTCATTACTTCTTCGGACTGTTTTTTCCAAGAATAAATAACCATGAGGTGGAAAGGAAGAGGAAAAGCTCACTTGAACATAAGCTTGTTTCTGCTATTTATGTTTTTCTGCATTGTTTTGTACGAAAAATCCTCCATCCATTAAATGTCTAATCTCTCTTATTATATTATTTTGTTGCTGGAAAGCTGAAGCCCAGTTTCTTCTAGATGCGAAGTAGTGCACATAGGAAAAAGCGCCGGTCAGTTGCAGACCAAATACACACTGTTTACTTTGATGTGATAAAAATTGATAATATAGGTCACCTGGTCTATACTACAGGTACTATTTTGGCACCTACAACAATGAGAACAACTTGATAACAATGGAATCATTTGATAAGCAGAAATTAAAGTTGTGGATGTGTTTCTAATTTTAATTTCTGGAGCAGGTTCTCACCGGGTACTCCGGCTTCCTCCCACCGTCCAAAGACATGCATGTGAGGTTAATTGGGCACATTAAAATTCTCCCTAGGTTTGAGTGTGTGTGTGAGTGGTTGTCTGTCTCTTCATGTTGGCCCTGCGACAGACTGGCG
>JBBBVT010000001.1:27493700-27510020 GCA_037177035.1 Craterocephalus eyresii
GTAGCAGCGTGTGCCTTGCCCGTGTCCCCTCGCTTCCTGGCTGGGGTTGTCCCCCCCCGGGGCATCAGGTGGTGGAATTAACTTTCTGAATGCAATGAATATGCATTAGGATGGTGAATGCGCTTCGACTTAGTGAGCCCCAGACATTTTATAGTAGAGAGAAAAACGTTTTCTGTGGTGTAAAAAGTATTTATCCAGCATTGCGTCATCAAAAAAGAATAGTAACCCACTTATATTCATGAATAGGAGCTCTTTTAAGTGCCTTCGAAGGAAATGCATGTTTTTCTTTTGTCATCTGGCACTCAGTGAGGTGCACAGCGGACGTGACCTTGTCCTGTCTGGTGTGATGTGACAGACTACTGTTTCCTATAGCTTAAGACTACTCTCTGGTATGATGTACTGTACAGTGTACTGAAGATGGGGTGGAAGAAACTACTCGTGTTTAAAGGAACGTGGTTTAAAATGAAGAAGTTTTGGCACAAAGGAACTTTGTGATGCAACAATCAACTTATTTCAACCATTTATATGATATAAAACACAATAGCCATAGCATAATTCATTTTAATAGAGAACTCCATACACCTACTGTATGTGACAATATACATGTAGCCCAGTTTTAAACAAAGTTTCTGACTTGGTTCGATAAACCATGATTTTGCACTTCTACAACCAACCACTCCCACATTTGGTAAGAAGGGTGTAAGCTGGATGTCAATAGATCTGCTAGCAGCTGCCGCAGCATGATGCCTTAGCAGCATGGCACCTTTTTAAAAATGCAAAGACTAATAATGTAAGATCCAGCAGTTTGTGTTCTTTCTTCCTTGCATGTGTCTTTAGGCAAGAAAAACAATTGAAACATTTTAAATGACTTATTTTAAAAGCTTCTCATATTATTTTCCCCATTTGCTTAAACTTCCAACCTCCAATTAACCTCTTTATTTGCATCTTAGTCACCGCCAGGGGTGAAGTGAACAGAGGAAATGTGAAACGTTGATTTTAACGGACAATTAAATATGACACGTGACATGGTTCTGTTGGCACACAGCTGGATTTAATTATCTCTGTTGGATCATTTAATCTGCTTGTCAGAAAGTCCATATTGATATTCAGTTTAATTTACGGTGTAGGATTAAAGGCATACCCCCCTCAGACTTCTGTTTGACCTCAGGCTTAGATTCTGTTTCCACTGAGTGGTGGAGTACGGTTCAGGTGGGGTGGGTTCAGGTCAATACATTACTGATTGAAGGGTCCAGCTTATTAATGCAGGCTTTTCCATAGAAAGTCAGGCCACTGGGCAGGGTTTACCTCATAGGCCACAACTAACAGCAATGAAGGACAGACACCTTTTTCTTATTATCTTTCAATTTTGAGTCAACAGTGAAGTGAAAAGCTGAACTTCTATGCGAGGGTTATTTTGCTTTTGATGAAAGGACCATTTTTCTGTCCAGAAAAAAGGGAACTTTGACAAAGGATATGAGTCTTATGACATTGACATAGTCATGTTCACCATTTTGAACAGATGGTGTTGGTGTAATCGTAGCTACAGTTTGTAACTAAACTTTGGCTTGCATGCAAAAAAAAATAAAAAAATAAAAAATAAAAACAACAACAAATGGGGCAAAATTTAGAATGAAAACCTTCTTTAGATAACATGTAGTATATATTTATCGGATGCAAAACCTTCCAGAGAGTAAAGATAAGAATAAGGGAAATCTCGTTTCTTTGGGTGATACAGGGGTTTTCTTTGAAGATTTTCTGTTTTGAGTTATTGATCCTGATAAAAGAATAGTTCAGCAGCTGTCCACAGATTATCATATATATTTTTTCCTCACTCTGCAAACTTTAAACCAACTCAGAACCCACTGTTGTGAAAACCCAGACTATTCTGACAGTTTGACTGTCAGCTTGAAACGGAAATACACTGATGTGCCAGTTCTGCTTCCAACACTGCACAAGATTTAAAGGTAAACATCTATGGTTTAAAAGAAGAACGAAAAAATTTCCAAAGGAATAGATGCTATTTCAGAATAAATATTTCAATTAAACAAAAAACACAGAAACCAACATCTTTACTTGCTGCTTTTTTGTTTGTTTTTGTTCACTATTTGATATTAATAAGCGCTGGAAAACTCAGAACCACATGCAGTCATGAATAAGGGGATGACCACTTAAACAGATGAAAACAAGGACAGCGTGCTCCGAATCCTACGTGAATCTTGCTGTTTTAACATCAAAACAGCTGTCATCATGGTACATGCTCCATACGATATCATCTGGCAGCTTCTTTGCTGACAATAGGAGTATGCTAATGTAATACAGCCAATGCACTGAGCTTAATTTCAGATGCCCCACATGCCAAAGACCTTGCTGGCACAAGTCACGGCATTGATTGAAGTTTGAAGACTGCTGTCTAGGATTCATGCACATTATGCACAAATTATTAGCGAACATAAAACCTAAAGAGGGTTGGGGTGTTTTCAAAAGAAATTGATATCTAAAGAATGTTTTCGCAGCATGGGAAAGGACGTGTTCTGTTTCTAATATTGTGGCGAATAATGGTTGGCTTATGTTTCAAAATAAAAAAGTGACATGCAGCTGTCTGTCTTTTCCTGCTCTTTTGATTCAGTGGTGCCACAGGACTGGATTTCTCTCCTTAAAGCTATCAGCCTTTGATGTGACACAGTGACCGTGAGAGTCAGTCATCAGGAGTAAGAATGAACAGAAAACCCTCGGATGCTGCAGGTCTTAAAGGTCTCATCCTCTGAGTCGTCCTGGAATCTAACATGGCAGCCTGCTGAAGCCACAAGTATTAGAGCTAATACCGCTGTGTTTTCTTGGTTTTTAATGAGCTCATATGTTCAGTCAGTTTAAAGTGTCTTGCTGAAACAAGACAGCAATGTTAATGAGCGAGGAGCCTTTCCGTTATAAAAAGTTTTAAGGTGCGGGATCCCTAATAAAACAAAGTATATCTAAGAACACACATGTTTAAAGGAGGGAAACTGTGGCATGGAACGTAAGGAGAGAAAATAAGCAATGAGTGGGTTGAAACAGCATAAATTTTAAATGATTTCAAAGCTAGTAGTTCCATCAGAGGCATCCATATTATGAGGAAACAGCCCACGGTGAGGTGGTAATCAGTCAGCTTTGTACTGCATCTTCCTGGTTCTGTGGATAATCACGATGGGCCAGTGGGCTGGTGAGTAAGGACTGTGTGGTTGTGTATCCTTTGGCTGTTTGATCACTGTGGGTGGACTGCGCTGAAGCTGAGCAGGAAAAATAATCAACGCCACAAGGCAACAGAATTACAAAGATTGGAAAATGTCTGAATAGCTGAAGATCAAGGAGTGGATATGCCAAAAGGGCCATATAATAAATTTGTGTTTGTTTTGCTGCTCACAAACATTAAATCAGGCTTTGCTCCTATAGCTGCGCTGCAGGGATGGAAAGCCATACCTCCAAGTGTGTTTACCTAAAATTTTATTTCCAAGTCGCTGTTGTGGAGAAAGATCTAATAGCTTGCCATCCAAATTGAATGGTTTGATTACAGGAAAATGACAATCATTCAGCACATCTTTGAGTTGACTTGCATTGACTATATGCTTATCTAAACACATTTCTACCAAATATCCAATGCCAAACAGGTACCACATGCACCCACAGTAGAATGTCAAAATGAAAAAGTTTGTCTTTTCATCTCCCATCTGGATTCAGCATTACAGACCTAAACTTGACATACTGTATTTCTACAAGTTCGATAATAGTTTCACTCATCAATGAGCGAAGAGCAAAACTATTACTGTAGCTTTCACTTTGGTGCGCAAGTCTTTGTGCGAGCACGGACTCTCGGCTCTTGAATGAGGTGGGTTGGGTAACAGCAGGATTACACTCAGCTCCTTCTGCATGGCTCTCAGCCGTGGGAGGCTGACCCTGATAAATCACAGGCTGTGAGGCAGTGTGGCCGTATTTCGCAGAGACAGGCTCATGGTGAGGGGCTTCAATTTATATGGGAAGACTGCTCTAGTTCGGAGTGTGAGATGGAAGCCAAGCAGGCGGACCGTTCTACCAGCCTGTCTCAGCAGAGCAGCGGCAACAAACAAGCCAGACATCTCTCATGTGACAGCGTGATCTCGACAATACACTGGCAGCTGATGTGTCATGTTGCTGCCCTGCACAAAAATCAAAGACAGAGCCCTGAATGAAAGAAACAAGCTGTGGATGGAGGCATGGAGGAGCACTTTTAAAGGAATACAAAACGAGTACCCGACTAAGGCCTGCCCCCTGCTGAGTTTCTGATTATTATCTAAGTTAAAGTAAACCACACTACAAAGAATGGCTGTTTCAGAGCTATCATTAACCACGTGACTACCCACCACTGCATTACTTTTGTAGGTGTTTTCAGGAATAACTTTTATAAAGCTGGTTTTCTTTTCGTTGCCATAGACATGTATCTACTAATTTCCATCTGGCATAAGATGTCATGGGTGTGACAGATTTTCATACAGATCAGAGATTTGTACCTTGGTGTGCTATTTTCTTAGCATTTTCATACCAATATATAATTTGCTTCTTTAAAAATCAGCTGTGTCAGTCTCCTGTTAACAAGTCTGCTGTTGACAGTAAAGCACAGGATGCTATGAATATTTTAGGATTGGTGCCATTAGCAGCGTGACAGTAAAATTTCAGAGTTCTGGTGTTAAGCCCTTAAGAGATGTTTTGTACCCAGTGGTGAATGCAACAAAGAACAAGGATTTCATTACTGTACTTAAGTATGGTTTCCATGTATCTTTACTTGACTTAAGTAGTTTTAATAGTGGATAAAAGTGGACATAACTTTACTACAAATTTAAAGCAAATATCTATTCTTTCTACTCTACATTTCTACAGTGTGTTAGATAATATGTTACAGTTATATTGCATGATACATTGTTTGTTCATCTTAATCTGAATTAATTTACAGTTCCTCACAATGCTGTGGAAAATTCCATTGAGTCGAACGGAGCTGATATTTCTTATAATGACCCCTGCTACAAGCAAGGGACTTTGTGTTTCTGATTCACAGCCTTCATATGATTCTCCAAGTTGTCTGTTCACTAACCATAACAATGATTCATAGTAATATGTGTAAGATGGGCACCCTTACTCAAGTGAAGGGTTAAAGTGGTACTTTTACTTTTATAAGAGTAGATTTTCGCCTGATTATTTATACTTCTACGTGAATACAGTGTTTGAGTATTTTCTCCACCACTGCTTGTATTCAAATTAATGAAACATCTGTGATAGCAGGGGCACACTGCCAAAGACCCATTTCCTCACACACGTTCACCTAAATAATAAGCCAACATGCGCTCTCTGATCTTGGTGCTTCAAGGGAAGGAATGCAGTCATATACATTTTACATCTGATTTCAGGCAAGTTGAAGCAGCAGTCTGAAGTTTCAGGTTGTGATTTAAACAGTCAATATTTGGCCTCCTCATTAAATGGCTCTCAGAGAGTGCAGTCAGTTGTGTCCAGTTTGATAAGATAAAGCTCTGATAAGTGATTTCAGTTAATGGCTGATCCAGACTTGTTGGTACACAAAGTGAATCATATTACTATCAGAAAATCCAAATCAATACATTTACTGAATAAAACAGGGTCAGGTTCAAGAAGGAACTCAATAGCTGTTTTTTGCTGGATGGATTAAACTTTGCAAATCATTTTGTGACATGCTGTCATGGCGCTATAGATGTGATTTCCTTTCATCAGAATTTTTATCAGAAGTCCTTAAATTCCCTCACCTAACAGCCACTTTTTAACGTTTCTTTCATGTATAGGCTCATAAGCAGATTCATTACACATCTTTTGCAACCTCCGCAAATAGAAAACAATTCACTAAAATGTCCTCCTCCACTGAGCTAAATTCCTCCAGGGGAAAAACAATAGACTTCACATCTTCAAACAAATGCAAGTATGCAAGCTCTGCTGAAATGTTTTCTGCTGTGCTGCACTGTGCATAGGGATGTACTTTGCATATCTATTTCTCGCTTTCTCTGTGAACAAGCAACCTTGTGGAACTCATCCGAAATCTGCTTTATTTTTCATTTATAATCAATATTCAGTGCGTTGTCCCTTCCAAGTTTGCCAATGACAGCTTGCTTCCAGGCACCTGAATCATCTGGCTTTTGTATGAGGAAGACCTTCACTGACACTTACATCACTTAAATCTTGCACAGAAAAAGTGCAGGACAATGTGTTGAGTGGTTTCAGCTCAGGCAGACATCACCCCTCAGTTGGGCGATTACTGGTAGAACCCCCACCAGTTCGTTCTCCATTTGTATGTTGCTTTAGATAATTGCATCTAATATATCTATACATTTTTTGTAACTTTGACTGACACTGCATGAGATAAAACCAAGTTGTACCACAACTCGGGTAAATGGTAACCAACTGGAAACCAGCTGTTTCAGTGTACAATCAGCAGCATGTTTTAAAATGACCCAGTTGGACAAGATTATGTATCAATCTCTTAGATAAAAGTGTCTGCTAAATGACGGTAGTAGTAGTAGATGTCTTTCTTCTTTGTGGTTTTCTGCCTCTTCCTTTAAACAGTTGACTTCTTTAGTCATTTACCTATGGATTACTAAAGACGACCTTTCTGCATAGTTAATGAAAGACTGCACATCTCTTCATCTGCACTTGAAAAGGATCCAAAATCCTTTTTTAGCCAGATATGTACAAGATAGTTAAAGAACATCATCATTAGTAAAATATTTGCCATGCAAACAACAGTTATTAGTAGCACCTAAAAACTTTAGAAACAAAATAGAACTAATAAAAGACTAAAATTAAAGAGCCCAAAGCAAAAACAGACAAAGGAGAATGGGACAGCAGTTTATGGAGATAAAAAGTGAAGTGAGAATAACAACTTGAATGAGAATTCAAGTTTTCATTGTTGTCACTTCTATAGCATCTGGTGTGTTATGCCATGCATGTTTATGTTAAACACCTGGGTAAAGCCAACAAGAAAGTGGAAAAAAGAAAGATCTGTAGCTTACCAGCTGTCCATGGTTCAACTTTAGATGAGCAGATTTCAAGTATTTGAGACTAAATTTCAATTTGGTGTGCTCTGGGCTCTGGGTTGTTTTATTGCTCTGTCACATTTTAATAATACGTTTCAAGAATTATTGAGTAATATGGATTTGACAGATCCAGAGCCAGAACCTGATGAAGAGACGGGGTGAAGTTTAATCCAGCCCCCCTCAAATAATTCACTTGAATAATAATGTTCACTTTCATCCGAAGTTTTGAGACACTTTTCCGATGGATTTAATGACAAAATGTCTCAAAAACTTCTGATCAAGAGTTTAATTAAAATCTAAGGTTGTTTTTTCAGCTTGTAAAAAAAAGTGATTATGTACCACTTTGGAGTGTTGCTGGTGCAAGGAGCAAAAGCAGTGGAATAAATAAAACATGTGCTTACCTGTCAGGCATCAGATAAACCAGGTGATTGAACGGCAGCACAGAAAGAGCAAAGAAAAAGGGAGAAAAAGTTAGTTAAAAAGTTAGTTCAAATAGGTGTGTGCATTTTACGCAAGCTTGTTTTTACTGCGTGTAACAAATGAATGCTTAACAATCAGTCAGGACTTTGTAATACAGAAGGTTCCCCCTGAACACCATCAGATAAAATATTCAAAGAGCTTATTGCAAAAGTGTGATCTGATTGGTGGATATTAGATTTGAATAGTAAAATATTAGGCAAGAAATGTTTTTTAAACCTACCAAAAGCAGCTAAGTAGTGCTTTAACTTTACCAAACAGTGACTGGAAACTAAAATCACAGAATCAATATGTCAATAACTCTCTCCCACATCAATCATTTTCCAATCGAATGTTCCTCCCTTAAGTATTCAGACTTTTTTCCTTGATATAAAATGATGACGCTGACATTAAGGAGTGAATGTAACTAAAAGTATGTTGCAGAATAACAAGCATAATGCGACAATGCAACACATAGCGCCCCTCCTCTTTTTATTATGTTGCTTGGCCGCGTCTACACATTTATGTCTGCTTCTCTATTTCTCATCCTTTCTGTCTCTATGAGTCAATGCATGCTATGAGAGCTGAGAAAGTGTGTCAGTCAACTCATACAGAAACAAGAAAAACACACACAAAATCCGGATACACACGATATTATACAAAGTGCAGCCTGTGCTGGACTGCTGGACATGGTAGAAGGCGATTTCTATTTCGACTCCATAAGACAGAAGTCTCAACAGACCCACATTTGAGGATTTCAAGGCAATCCTTGCAGACTCTTTTTCTATATAAAAGCAATTCCACAACCCCCTACTGTCTAATTAATGCAAGAGCCAATAGCCCGTGGTCTTTTCTTGTCCTGTGTCTTCCTGCTTTTGCCTATAGCCATAAACCCTGCAGGCCCGTTGAGGACAGCCCTTGGCCCTTGGCTCTTTCAGTATATAGTTTGGCTTTAAGACCTAGCCCAAGGCAACATAGACCAAAATCAATGAGGGAAAAGTGAGGGGGTGTTTTTAGTGATCAGATGAGGTAAGGGAAGGTACAATTAAATCTCCTAACTCTTGTCAATGCTAATTTACATGAAATGAAAGTTTTTGCCATCATTATCCCATTTAGTCTTGGTGTTGATTCATAATAAATGCTGCTAATTTAATTGATTATACAGTGGTAGCCTATTGAATAAAACATTAAGGAAATTATATTTCATTGTATTAAGTGTTCACCTTGGCAATCAATCCATATTTCATATTGAAATGATGATAATCAGTGATGGTAGCTGCTCTATAACACATGCCCCCTGGAACATTATGTAAATGACAGTGAATGAGTCTTTAATGAAGTTTGTTTGTACTTTTGAAGAGGATCTATACAGTTTTTGGCTGATGGAGACTTAAAAAAACACTTTTTGTTGCTCACGGTTGCTTTGAGTTAATTTAATAACTGATGTGAACTGATGCATAGAGTAACTCAGCTGTTACTGTTTGAACAAAAGTTCATATTCAGCAATCCATCCAAATGAAATGTTCACATCTGTTACCATCTATATTATTTTAAAGGAGCAAAAAGCAAAAATGTATAATTTCTAGGTTGAAAGAATTACAAATGTGCAATGTGAATCTCTAAATGTGTAATTCCATCTGGAACATTGCAAAATATGCGCCTCATGCAAGTCCATCCACATCGGAGCAGACGTCATTGTCAAGCATCATTCAACAAACAATCCTCATCAGGAGGTTGGAAGGGTGGTACATTTAAGTGTATTGCTTTCAACTATTGACTGAAAAATGCTCTGTTGATGATGATAACTAAAATATGTTTGGCTTTAGACAACGAGAGAAGTCAGAAATGCCAGTAGGTCGGGGCTAAAACTAATTATTTTTACAACAAGATTATCACAGTTTATGGATGCTGTTTTACTGGATGCCATGGTTACGCAAACACACACATCATACAGTAATAAATCTATGTGATTTCCTGTATGGATTTAAGCATTCACAGCACTTGGTTAGGGTAAAATATCTAAAGTACAGGGTTACTGCAAGCAAATGATTATGGTTAGGGCCAAAATAATTTTTTTTTACCATTTACTGTTGTTGTTGTAGACACCATTTTTACCTTTCACATGCTGTTGCTCTCGCAACAACTAAGGGCTACATATTTTTCAGTGTAAATATCTGCCTGCATGAACAAATGGCATCTCAGCACATCTTGGGGAGAGGACGGTATCTGCAAACCTCAACAATGGAATATTCAATTCATACGAAGTCACATAGGAGTGGAAGTATCACTATTAGGAATGTGTTCAGTTTCTTAAAAATGTACTTTTTGCTAGTTGTACAGCTTCTGGCTAACTCAGCATTGTCATCGGTTCTCCTGCCTGCGAAATCATAACTGTACTCTCGAGTCTGAGCCGTGGTCGTAGCTCGAGTCTCTCAATCTCCTAGCTCATTCAAGTTCTTCTTTAGCTTACATTAAATTCTCCTGTAGCATCCCCTTTTCATTTCAATGAATCCTCACGGCGCGTGCAAAAAGTCTTCCAACATTTTATGCACTGCAAACAGGCTGGCCAACCTTTCCTCTGACACTGTTGGTGGTGCTCAGAAGACAAATATGTCTCATTACCCACAACAAATATGCACATTTTATATGTATCTTCCTCCCCTTAGTGAGATGGGTGAGGGTCCTGGCAGACCGGGTCCTGCACAGTATCTGTGTGTTGCTAATCACCCTCTTCTGGACTAGGTGTCGGATGTTTCGTAAGGTATCTGTTGTAATCATTTGTCTAGTGTGTGTGGGGGGGTCACTGCCCCCAGTGTTCTGCTATGACTGTGGTAACCATCCGCAAGCGTATATTTTTTAAAAATGATAGGTTATATACTTGGGTATGTAAAGACTTGTATTATAATATTTTCTGCTACTTTTCCAGAGAAAGCTGCTTTAATAAATAAATTTGATGTGATCCGATATTTGATACCATTTGGCTAATATTTTATTGGTCTGTATCTCGAAGTGCCACAGGATCTTAGGAGTTCAGAGGTGTTTCCAAAAGGTTTAAGCACACTTACTCATATGAACAGATCAGAGCTTGCAAAAATATCATTTGCAACTAACTGCTACTATTTACTTTGACCTATGAGGAGCTCGACAGCATCCTGTTGAGATGCTTTCAGATAAGATTTCGATCACATATCATATCAATGTGGCACACTGCTGCCACATTGATATGCAAGCATGTATGACAAAATGACCCTGGTGCTGCTCGGAGGTATCTGGAATGAAGGTAACAATCAAATTGCAAATATTATGCAGCATAATCAATTCCCATCTATAGTCTGGGATCAAAATTCGCATAACAACAAATACTTATGTTTTCAGGCTTAATAAGAGGATCATGCGCTGTTATCATTGAAATAAAATGATCAGTGAGTGTTCAGTGAGAGGCTTGTTCAGGTCCGATGCAAGACAGAGAGGTACAGAAGATCATTCATTCCAGCAGTCATCAGACTGAAGAACAAAGCCCTAAATTAATATTTGTATTGTTGTTATAATATCATTATTGTAAAAAACAAAACAAAAAAACCTACTAGAATATTGAATTTTCCTCTAGGATTAATAAAGTATTTTTCATTTCTTTTCATAAAACAAATCATATACTACTTGTTTTTGGTATATTTGTTGTAGCATCCACAAGCCAGCATACAATGTTAGGCTCATATTGACCAGGTATATGCATTAGAGCTGTGGTTCTTTGATCCTGCAGCGCTCTGAGGGGGTTTGTTTGCAACACAGATACTTTTCCAAAGGACCAGGAAAAAAATCAGCCAAAGGTACAAAGAATTTTTGCGAGAGATGAAAAATACACTGATCAGCCACAACAAAACAAATGACAGGTAAAGTGGGTAACACTGTTTGTCTTGTTACTTTTCAATGATCTGCAGAGAAAAACCACTGTACTAGCATTCACAAGGACATTACTTTGACACTTGCCACCAGCCTAAACAAAAGTCCAAAGCCACAAGAAAATGTAATAGACAATGTGGTGTTTTTATGAAAACGTGTGGTTATCAATATCTAATGCAATGTGCACGTTTTAATCCCTTACGCTATTTTTTATTGAAAACTATAAACCCTAAGCATGAATTTTTACCTCAGCAACTTTACAGTCCTACTTTGGTCTCACAAACACTAAACATAACCAGAAAATCTCTTTTTATTGGGAAATTGTTTCCAGACCTTTGACTGGTACTGTATGTATGTATTTCCTGTGTCATTTAAACACGCTGTGGATTTCATATGGAAGCAGCGCTTTTACAGTGGCAGCTCCTCAAGCAGGAAAGGATTGGGCCATTGCTTAGGAAGCGTTCAAAAGAATATGACAAAAAAAACCTAAGGTGTTAGCTGGCCCATACAGATTTTATGGAATCTGAAGGCATCTGTGGGAAGCTAACCAAATCCACAGTCATGCCACTCTATAACCCACAGGGGTCAAAGGGTGTATTGTCTACAAGTCCTGGAAACTCAGGCACACACTCAGATATAGCTGTCATGAATATTAAGATTTTCAATGGCGTGAAGAGGAGCTTGTCAATATTACACATTTGCGTGCCACATTGTCCAATCCTACATGATGCCTCACAGTATCCCAACATGCTAGTTTGGCCACGATCAAATCAACTAGCCAGTCACCACAGATTACATTTCAACAATTAAAGATACAAACTTCACCGTGAGTAAAGAACAATGAGTTCCTCATGGTAGGAACGTGAATTTTATTGATGAGGTATTCTTGCCCGTGTTTTAACATTTAGGGGATGTGCTGTAATGATATAATTAAAACATACTCCTGTGATGGTGATGAAAAATGGCGGACACCATTTTTCCTACACACGTGTGTACATATGTTGACAGACCAACAAGATCCCGTTTTGTAGGTCATGCTGCTGGGTCTGCCCCATTTACCGCCGGCAACTCGGCGGCCACAAACAAATCAGTCGGTTTGCAGATTAACTTAAAAAATGTTACAATTTGATAAATAATTTCAACGTACAGATTTTATTTAAGCTTAGTCGATAACTTGTCATTAATAATTCCTAAAATTTCCAATGATTTTATGAATCTTTTCAGCTGCTGTAGGCAGTGAAATTAGATTCCAGTCCAACTTATTTGTAAAGAGACCGCCAGTGGACACTTTTGAGCTTTGAAGATTATACCCATAAAGAAATGTGTAAGAAATTGGGGTTTTATTGCTAACTTTATTATTTTTGCAATCAATTACGCCCTGAAAGATCCATGCCATGTTTGGCTAAACCTCTTTCCAACAGCGAACAGTCTCCCCTTCATTTAAGCAGCAAACTCCTCCTTGAACCCACTGGGACAGTTGTAATAAGCTTTTCAGATTTAGAGTTGTATTTGTTTATTTACATGCACATATACATTAATTATGTGTATGCCATTTTACATTTTATACAACAATCAAATGACTTCAACATTCCAACTCAAGAAATACAGGAAATAAAAAGAAACATTCTTTTCTAATTGTGGAACCACTTAATTTCCCAGAAACCCACTCAAATTGCCTCCTGTGGGTCCTGGGGACTGAAAACCTAATATCATCACTGATTTGATCAGATTTCTGTTTCTACATGGTGCTTATAAATGGGGGAAAGTGATGTATGAGTCATGTCAGCGGAACAAAATGGAACCGTGATGTTATGATAGATGATTTAACATTGCATATAATACCATTTTTGCTGAGGACTAATTTAAAACTTTCATTATTTATATATTTTTTAATACAGCCAGTTAAAAACACTCTCTGCTTATTAATGACAATCTCTTTGCAATCTTTGACCACACCAATGCTGCATTATTTATATTGTTGACACATGCCCTCGCAGTCCCCACTAACTCAGCTAATTCTGTCGTTTCACACAGGCAGTGCAGGCAGTTCATTAATTAAAACCAATACATTCTCAGTTCATGCGCAGCACTATTAAACCGGCAGTTTGGTGTGCAAAAGTAAAATTGGCTGAGGTAGGAAGTGGGTTTGTGTAATGAACTTTAAGCTGGGATGAACCTTTGGCCCCAGCAGACACATAAGTGCACACACATCTGACCAATACACAGCAGCTCGGTTGGTTTTCTTTTATTGAGGCTTTCCAAGTCCTACAGGTGGAAAACACCTACGATTGAAAAAAAACTCTATTTCCTCCTGCCAGAAAGTCAATCTGCAACCTGACGTGAACACATTTGGTTACTGGAAATAAAGAGTCACGGCGTTCACTTCCAGCAGCGTATTAGTCTTTATTGTACCCAACACAACAGTTACTCTGCTTAATTAGGCTACAGTTGACCTTTATCACAGCACACATTTAAACTTGTTATGGCCATGAAATCCCAAATGCGACTGAAATGAAACCATACTGTCAGCCAGCATGCCTGTGGTCTGAAACTTGCAGATCAAACCAGAGTTGTACCTTTAAGGTGATGGGCTTGTAAACACCATTTTACCAGAACAGATTAATATCATTGTTAAGCTCGCTGCCCTCTGAGAAAATATTACAAGAACAAACAGAAGGCTGACTGCTCTTCAGGCATGTTGCCAGTGTCATAACTAATTTGGTTTATGATTCATTTATCATTAAGAGAGAAATTGCTTGGGGAGGGTGTTGATGAGAAAAGATAGAGGTTGCTTAATCAAATGTGCTGTTTCAATGACTGATCTGACACCCATTCCACTCACAAAAAGTCAGTCTAAGTTTATTTAGCTTATTCAACTGGAAACTTTCTACTAAGTTGCTAAAAACTGTAACCTCCTTAAAATTTTTGTTCACAAATGAGAATGAGTAATATTTTTTTTGCCATTATATAATAACTCTCACTTTTTTTTTTACCATCCTTCTTTAACTGAGGAAAAACCCAACAATTGAACTGGGAAGCGCAGAGGTACACCTCATTATGTGCATGTTTCCACACTCCAGATCAGTCAGCAAAAATAATTACCCAGTGTCATATCTTGTGAAAGACTGAAGCCATCCAGTTGGGATCAATTGCACTCATTCGGCGAAGGGAAAAGAAATGATCATAATTATGCCTTTTGCTTCTTTTTTGAATTGAAAGCACATGGTGTGACTGAATGGTCTGTGTGTGCACACTCAAGCAGAACACCCTGCCAATTACCACAAATCATAGTCAGCTGGTTTCTTCCTCTTTTAATAGGATTCAAAACTTTCCTCTGCTTACCATCGCTGAGCACGACCCGTTCAACACTTCCATCTAATGTCAAGCTCATTAGAATATAAATTGGTTCATGATTACTACGTGCAACTTTTCCATTGGACCGATGGATCATGATTTGGCCAAAGCCATAGAAAATTAAAGGGCCGCACAGTGTCATCTGCATGTACATATTACATTTATATCATCACAATCACCACAGACAAAACTTAGGAGCTATAGTAGCTGTTCATAATGAAAATTATTAAAGAATGATCAAATTTCTGTTGTTCAAATTAAGCCACACAAAAACATGCACACTCCACTAAGAACTGTCCAAGCTAAAATTTGAATGAACAATGTTCTTGCTAAGAGGCAACAAAGACTTGTAAAGTATGTGAGAAATAAATAAGCACACATCACATAACATTTTTTCTCTAGCTGGTTCACATCATTTGGTGAGGACAATAAATCACTATAACTATTTGGTCAGGAAGCAAGTATCACTGTTGGTGGATAGTATTTTATGCAATATCACAGTCAGAGAAAAACATTGTTTACTAAAATTTTCATTCACAGTTCCCATTAATTGCATATAAATTTGTATGTGAATGCCCAGAAAAGTCTGGGGTGCACATAACCTGTGCATTTAGATCGCTGCAGAAATTTACAATTCCACTAGAAGCCTGGCAAGGCTGCAGAGGGAGGTAAAACAAAATCACTGCTGCATGTTGGACTTTTCACATGCAGTTGCTGTCATTACCAATAGAGGCTGGATTTTATTTTCTGTTTAGACATGTACCACCACACCAAAAAGATAATGACTGCAAAAAATTTGTAATTTTGTTATTTGAAATATAGTGTCACAAAACAATCAGCAAGTGCATATTAAATCACCACCCTTTAATTACCAATCTTTCATGCACAAGAAAAGGGTATTAGTGTCATTAGAAATACATTTGAAAGTGTTTGCATCAAAACAATAACTGCATATGTTAGATTTATATTGTACAAGTTTCAACAACACATAATTTAACACTAGGTAGTGAGTGGCACAGTTCTTTGCTATAAACTTGATAATGTTCCCACAAAAGACCATAAAATCCAAGGCTTAGCTGTCTCTTTAAAACAAATGAATTTATTTCAGAAGGGAGAGAATGCTGAAGTTAATATATTCCTACCAACAATGACAACTGAAAAGAAGGTAGTAGCCTCGATGAATACAGTTTTTCAGGGGCAATTCACTGCACAAAGATAAGGATCTTTTTTTCAATGCCAGACTTCTGCCATGGAGTGAAACGTGAAAAAAAAAATCATCAGTGGGAGGACAGTGAGAGCCTTCAGAACCTCCTCTCCTCTCCATATATGCAGCCAGTATATATATTGGCTGCTCATATATGGAGAGCATATCTATTATGACACAGATGTGCTGATCCATGCCACAGACAGAGCATCACGTTATACTAAAACCAGATTGATTTCAATTTCCTGCCACACAAAGAGCCTGACATTTTTATTGAATGAAAAAGTAAGACTTTAATTAATTCATATAGTCAGTTAGTTTAATAATACTCTCCTCCATCTTAAACAT
>JBBBVT010000001.1:27510572-27523189 GCA_037177035.1 Craterocephalus eyresii
TAATCATATCTCGTGCCCTCTTGCTTCTTAGGGTTAGGAGCTGTTTGTTGCTGTGATAACCTTTGACCTCTTTTGTGTTCGTGATCTCAATAAAAGGTCGCTACCCCAGGAGGAACTTGGAAGTCAGGCTCAGAGCGCTGCTGTGACAGTTGGCTCAAGACCTGATTTCCCCTTTGCAAAGCGAACCAATATCTCAACAACTGTGTCTTGTCGTTCATTGCTGACAGTTAGACCCAACACCTGTAAAGTTCATTTAAAAAGCAAAAACAAACATTACATCAGTTATGTTAAGATGAGGAAGAAAAAACAAGATAGATTTTTTCAGGCCATGCTTTCAGGTTAGCTGCCATGTTGATCAGGTAAATTAATAAAAAAAATCCTCTGAAAACCAGACGACCGACTCTAAACTAGAAACTTGCAATAACAAAGAAAATATTTTACAGACCGAAGTGATAAACCAATAAGTGAGTCATTAAGCAAGGCGTGCTGCTATGGAAGACTTTGTTTTACAATAGGAAGCTGATGACTTTGTGGGAGAAACTTTGAGCTTTTAGTCAGCTATGATAGCTGAATGCTGCCATTACCTTAATGGTGTAGACAGAAACTTTGACCCAAGCAGCAACTTCAGGTGGTTAAAAGTGAAGCCTATATGTGGAAGTGGCAAAATCGCAGTTCACAGCCTAGAACAACAAACATTTTTGGTTTAATTAGTCAGGTTTACCTTCATGACAACTCTGGGGGGAGGCAGAGGGTAGCGCAACCACCCTTTTTTAGCTTCTTTAGCGCAACTTAGCTTTAGCCCACCTAGCTCCTTTAGCTGGTTGGCTCCTGTTAGCTCCTGTTAGCTATTGTTTAACTTGGTTAGCTCCTAGCTGAAGGCAGCTCAATTTGATGGGTAGCCTATCATCCATGCTCACAGCCCCCCTCTCAGCGCCCAGTTCTGTATTTTCACGGAGACGGGTGACAGTGGAACCGCACCCCAGCCCCAAAAAACAACCCAGCTGAAAAAAAAACATGTATTAAACAGATAATGCAGACTCAGAGTTATACGGGGTGGGTTTTTTTTTCCCATTTTTTTTATTGCAGTTATCATCCATGAGGCATCATCAGTCATTAACAAATAATTTCTGTGAGATACTTGACACCTTTCACAGGAGACAAAATAAGCATGAAATATAACAGAAACTGCAAGACGAAACTGTCAGTCATTCAATCTGCAGTCACAAAACCTGTCTAGTGCTTCCAGTTTGTCGCTGCTTGGTCCTTTTTCTGCTTTACTTGATTTTCAACTAGATTTAAGAAAGCTCCCCAGGAAAATTGTCTGGCTGAGCATCACAAGTTGCTGTGTGGGAAAAATTATTCAGCATGCACATAAAAGAAGCAGCATACAAGCACGACCACATGGTACAGAGTTGTAGCCAGGGTGACTGTAAGGCTGTGCAGTGTGTAGGCCGTGAGTGTGTTTTCCTGAATTAAATGAGCTGCGTTAAACAAGCACTGCAAAACTATGAAAACGAGAATCACAACTCTCTCTCTCTCAAGCACACACACACACACACATAAACATCACCAAAGCAAGCACAATGCCTAATTTCCTGACCATGTGAATGAATTAATGATTCTGCTTGTGTTTTCCTCCTCTTCTCCTTCCTTTTCGAAAAAACCTGTCATAAAATGAATACAGCTTCTGCCTTTGGCTCATAAACCTCCCCAACAGTGACGGCAGATCTTTTGACAGAATGTCCAATCAAAGCAGTGATGGGTCAATGTGAGGATGTTCCAGGAGCGTGAGTTATAGCAGAGTTGGAAGTGTTATTTTAATGGGACTACAAGCTGTGCTTATAAAAAGCCTTGGCAGCTCGTTGGTTCTGCGGACACCATTCGTATGGATTCTTGGTAAGATACAATACATATAGGAGCGTTCCGCACAATGACTTCAACATATGCTGCTCACGTCAATGCGACAAACAGGCAGGCAGGAAATTTCCTGTTGCAGCTTCAAAGCACATTTTCCTAATTTGAGGCAGGTATCAAGGGTAGTCCAAGACAAGATGCATAACAAAGTGGCCCTGCAGTTTTGCTGTGAAGGAGCACACCATTTAGGGTTTCATGAATCAAGTCCCCTTCCCAGCACTCCTCACACAGCCACGACATACAGCTATGAATTATACTTGACAACTCTCTCCATGTAATTCATCTCCAGATGGCACCCTGCCCAACATTCGGTAATCAACAGATTAAAAAAGGAAGAGAGAGAGAAAAGAAGGTGTGTTTTTCACCTTTTAGTTGAACTGAAAAAGAGTGAGAGGTAAAACAGAAGCAGAGTTTGTGTAATTAGTTTTCCTTGACCCCCAAAACAACAGGCTATTATCCTCCCAGCAGTTTGCCCCCCTGCTGCCTCCTCTCAATTTAAAAGGCAATCACCAACAGTCCTCCAAACCTCTACGCAGAAAAAAAAAAGCTTTCAGTATTCACAGTAGATCCAACATCTTCACCGTGAGATAATGTGCTCCATGTTTATTCCGCCCAGCGCTAAACTCCATTTGATGATAAATTTATCAACATCATGTTCTTGCACTGCCTCTTTCAGAGACCTAATTTCATCACAGTAAAAGCAGCAGTAAAATTGGTTTGCTAGTTAATTCAAAACACACAGCTGACCACACAATAAGCACTGCGTCGCCTTATATGCTTTTAATGCCCCGGAACATAATAAAATCTTAAAGCATGCATGAGGAGGAGATAAAATACATTTAAAGAACATTAAAAATGTCCCTTTCCTTTCATTTGCTGTCATCATGGAAAAATGTCATAAATAATTCAGTTTAGTGCATCTCTGTTTGCAAAAGACTGGTACAATATGTACTTGTATGGCATGTGGAGAAGCCTTCCAGTAGTAGGACAGCTTACACACAGGCATGGGGAGTGTATATGTGTGTCAATCTAATGGCTGTTGCAATAATAGACTACTAAATGAAAGCTTGTGTTTGTGTGTGTGTATGTGGGGGGGCTCCTGAGTCATTTGACATGCAAATTAAATAAGAACTAATAGCTATAGACTCTGAATTCACAGGAGATCGCAATCTGCAATTCCATGATGTAATAGAACCAATATCAGAACATACATTGCTATTAGTATATGGATGAAACTATTACTCCATGTGATTTCCCACATGATGCTTCTGCTTGTGTCTCTCACTGAATGAAATAAATTCTAATAAGGGTTACGTATGGATGGGCATGACTCCGATGGTGTGTACTCAGCTCCTTCTGTAGCCCAAGACCATTAATAATTTACCTATGACCATTAATCATAATCATTTAAAAAAAGAGAAAGTAAAGAGAATAAATTGTATGTGAGCATCATTTGCAGTGTTTAAGTGAAGCAAAAATTTCAGGGAAAAATTAGGCGGGTGACCCTGTGGATCAGAAATGAATTTCACAGCAGGCCAGTTTTTCAGAACGGAGAAAAGAAGAATAATTTACTGGAGCGCAAATAAAGTGAACGAATACTGGAAAGAAAGGTTAAAAATATTCATAAATGGAAAATGTAATGCTTTACTCATTAACATGAGACTTTTTAGCCATTCAACCGTGAAACCAACAGCCTGTTTATGTTATAGGCTGGTTGTAAACATGTTCTATTTTTCGTTGCTGTTTATTCCAAATATTTAGATAATACCTGGCTTCCAGGTGACTACTAAACCAGGTTTTTGCACAACATAATTTAGAAATTAAAATGAAGAATAAATCATACCAATTTCCATCATGCCTGCTAAACAACATGTTTTTGTACATTATCTTGAATGGTTGAAATTTGGATTTTGTCATTTATTTTGTCTCACGGCTTGACACAAACAGAAATACAGAGTTGTTTGTATGTTAAGATTTGTAATTTATGTTCCCCTCTTTATTGATAACTTTCCTCCCGCTTCCTGAATAGATGTAGAATATTTTCCAGTAATTGTCTGTTTTTTGCCTCTTACTTGATGATTGTTATTTGGTACGATACAATGTCACTGAGCTTCAGTTTTGACAGCATAAAAAGTGGATTTGGGTTTTCCAAGTAGTTGAATATTTATTTTTAAGATTAGCCTTTAATCTAAGAGCTCACTTTATCTCAGTATCATTTTACTATGTTCATTAACATATTCATTCATTTAGATTGTTTTACAGCCTTTGTCTTTCATGTGTATTTATCATTCCATGTCAATGTGCAGCACAAAGATAGTCATTTATATAAGCTGCATTAATAGGCTGCCTTAATTGCCTGTTGTTTGTGTCTGTTGAAGTTAAATTTTAGAAACTAACTTTCAGTTCAGTCTATTTTGTGATGATTCAATATTTTCTCACACTCATCGGGCATGCCTGACATGAACTCCATTCATTAGAGGAGTCCACAGTCCTGACCCTATGCTGATAATCTGCATTTATTAAATAAAAACAACCTGACAACCATGTTTTGTAAAGAAATAACCAGCTTAAACATTATCAATCACCTCAACAGAGTTTCGGTGAAAGACTGATGAGGTTGACTCTGAGGTTACCCACTCACACAGGTGACATGCAGGGCCACGTACTTCTAAAATCTTATTTCTAAAAAATATCCAAAACCTATTACTGAACCATGTAGTTGCTGTTAAAAAAGCATCTTGGGTTTGCACCTTGATTTTTCAAAGAGAGATGCAGGCACACATGTGAACATAAGAAAGTCGCGTAACCATAGAAACTCTGTCACTGCTGACATCTGGTGCAGAGAGTGCTACGAGCTGATATTTTCCCAGCGTATTAGGAATTAATGATTTATGGGCAAATAAAGAAAGCATTTTTATTTATAAGGCATGTGTTTATTACATCAAGGGGGTACTTCTCCTGTGTTTCATAGGTGGAAAATCATCAAAAAGCACCGCTGCTCCAAAGAAATTGTATCCTTTGGCCAAACAAACAAAAAAAAAAAAGATAAACCCTAAAATCCGACAAACAAAGGTGGAGCCAGGATGGAGCTGAGTGAGTGTGGGGCCTCAAACCTGCATGCACTCCAGTCTTTCCTTTACTTTTAACACAATAACAGTTTAATCCTCAGTATTACATGATTATTACACAAGCATTAGCTACACAGCTCCTCTATTGAAATATAAAACAGAGGGCTAGTAGAACAGGGCAGCGCTGATGCAAATTAAGTGTGGTTGCCAATCATATCTTCACAGTATTCATTATCTCCTACTGTGTGAAGAGGATTGAATAATGATGGTGGAGCCGAATTTGACGAGTTCTCTCAGGTTTTTAGGCACGTTAAAGTCACCACTTCCCTCCCACTCCGGGATCATCTTTTCATCACGGTGCACTTCTGTTTATGTGGGGCTCACTGGGGAGCTTTTGTCTCAGACAACATCATACAGCTGCCAAGATAAAGTTTGCGACACAAGGATAAAAGGTAGCACAAGCTATCAGTAGTCACTGAAGCCTTGGTGCACCAGATAAAGTATTATTACCTGAAGTGAAGCCGTGTATATCAGTATTAGGGCACTCCGGTGTTTTTACGGCTCGTGCTTTATTTATGCAGAGTGCAAAGCTGTCCGTTTAGTCTTCCGTGTAACATGATTAAGTGAATGAAGCCGTATCAACTTCATAAAGAGATCTGACAGCTTTGATTTTATGTGAAGTAATAAAAGAAAAAAGAAAGTTACCGATCTGCAAGATCTCGTGTAGCACCCTTTTAACTGATTGAGAAAATAATTTCCTTGCTAAATTATTAGAACGTTTTGCCAAATTAGAAGTGACATCTGATGGAGTCAGTAAGACCCGGGCAATATAAGGTGATTTCCATTTGGAAAAATCTTTATGAAAAGCTCAGTTTTTCTCAGCAGTTTCAGAAGCAACTAAAATTCTCCCCTAACCACAGTCTGTAAGAAATAAAATCACAGAGAACTTTTGCAAAGGGTCCACGTATTTAAGTTATTCAAAAAATCTACATATTGGCAAATGAATGCAACTTGAATAATGTTTTCAAAGCAATTTTGCAAGGACCCATCCTACGGTTACTGCACACATGCCAGCTGTGAGTCTCCAGGCTCCTATATGCTAATTGAGGGGGAAAAAAGTTTGCCTTGTTAGTTGTGGATGATTTGATTAATGGCCACCCTGTCTGGTGTGCATCTGCTATGATGCATGTCAACCTGGAGGGAATACTTGTCACATAACATGCTGCTTGGAAATTGTAGGTGCGCACTAAACTGGTATTTGGATTCGCATACTAACAAGCACCATTACGGCTGGTGTGTGCGTGCTTTTGGATGACCGTGAAGGGTGAGAGAGGAAATGCTTTTTGCTGAATTGCGGAGATGAACATAATGAATTGTGTTCCACATATGGCACATTGATAAACTTGCCTCATGCCATTAATCAGCAGCAGAGGAAATGAGCGAGTCTTGGGAATGGGCTCTGATTGACAAGCTAATTTAGTGAGAAGAACAGCTCGTCTCTCTGTGAATATGGCTCAGCTTACACGGGCTAATTAAAGGTAGCTACATTCTGGCAGATTTGAGTGGTTGATCAATTTTGGTAGGATTAAATATTTGTGGAAGGATCAGGTTACTGCAGAACAATCAGTAAAACACAAGAGATGAAAGAGCTAGAGCACATCAAGAGGCTTTGCAACGACACCAGTCTGTAGCTGCTGCAGGCTGTCTAGCCCAGCTTCAAGGGGGGTGTTGCTGTTATGATTGTGGACATAAAAACTGATCATGCTCTCTGTCTAAAGTAAAGCTAGAATGACATTAGACATCAGTTTCACCCTCGGCCTCAAAATATCTTATATGCATTGCTTCCTCTTTGAATTTTGTCTGAGGGCATTTCTTATTTTCTATTAGCATCTCATCCGGCCAAACACATTGAATTTTCTCACTTTTTCATTTGTGTGCCAAGCAGCACTTATGCTTGAATAGCTGAATAATCCAATCAGTGGAGAGTGCCTCAGACCCAAGACATCTGACCTCTATTGAGGATGAGATCTTGTCAAAGAACATCTTCTTTCTGAAAATAATACCCAGCTTTGTTTGTAGAGCCTCTTTTCCGCTCTGTGCTAATTTCTACAGAAAAACCATAGCACAAAAGAAAGACATGATATAATAAATTTTTTTTCACTTTAAATGTACAGTACTGCTGCATAGTATTTGTTCCAGAAAAAGAAACATGCATAGATTCTCTCCCATTTTAAACAAATGAATTGCTCAAGAGATAAACACATTCTTCAGAATTGGATGTCAGAAAAAGTGAGATTCAGTCATGGATTATGTCCAACATAAGGAGTATTATGTGATTTACTTGTCAAACTGCATGAGAAAGATTACTTAACCATAAAACTGTGTTTAACAAAAGTAACAAAGTTAATGTTTGGGCCATCTGATCCATGGCTCAGTGGGAACATATCCTCTATGGAGCTCTTCTACAATGTAGCCTAAATGAAGCCAATAGATCCCAAAGGAACAGCTGTAACAGGACCAAATTTTCTTGTCACACCAGTCGACCCCCTTTAACGAAAGCAGCGAGATCAGTTTCTAAGAGTCCAAAGTTCACACTAATACCACTGTTGCAGACAGCCTTGTCTGTTCTACATCATGGCTCCAAGATGTAATCTCAAGGTGCTTTCAGCCTTGGCAAGTACTCAGGCTCCCAATTGACAGACTGCCCTACAGCTGTCAAAGACTGCTTGCCTTTCTGGTCCCCTCCACAGTCTGCGGACTCCACATAACCCGTCCGTAGAACGTGGCTCCTTCTGTGCCAGCTAACGAGCAAGTCGTCTCTTAAAGACAACTACAGTAATGTCCTTGTGACTTTATACGATCATGAATAACACTGAATGCCCTCATTTTTTTCTTTATTTGTTACTGTTGTTGTGTGTTCTCATTCACTTAAAAGGCATTCTGGTATTGAGGATACTGAGCAATGATGCATTTCCTGTATTATTTGGTTCCATTTCCCCTTAAAAACATTTTAAGGTGAGGAAAAATCACAGTAACATTAAAACATATTTTATCAACCTATTGAAAAATACATAGATTTCCCTGTAGAATGAATCATCTTGAAAGGGGGACCTTTTCTGTGGACACACGGTTGTCTGTCTTATTTCTCTCTGTGTTGGCCCTGTGATGGATTGCCAACCTGTCCAGGGTGTACCCTGCTTTTCGCTTCATCGGTTGGTTTGACTACAATACATGTTTCTATTTTGTTATTATCCACCCCATATGCTTACAGACCCAGTAAAGTCAACAAAACCACTGGACTAAAGCAAAACCCTTAACAATGATTTTTTTTAGATGCAAACCATTCAGTTGTGGCCCCTCCCTTTCTTTTTTGGCTGCAACCATTTGATTGTACCTTGAAGGTTTCGCAGCAGTTCAGTACAGTGACTTTGTTACACCACATTGTGCTTGTGAAACACTATAAAGGAAACTGTTTATTAGCAATAACAAGAACTCTTGTAGTCTGTGCTGCTATGAATTGCTGTCTTTTGTTGTTTAGTCGCATTAATGCTTGTGAAAAATTATGCAAGAAGTATGGGTAATGGCAGAATATTAATGAGGTATAATTTCTGACTGCTGGCGAGGACACTGAAATGCACTATGTAGAAGGCTAATTAGAAAAACATGATAAGTTATGGTTTGATGGGTTTTCAGCCCCCACAGTGCTGACAGTATAATTCTTATTTACCAGTCATCTCCAGATGCATGCATATCTTTGGCTTTGAAGATATACTCGTCATGCCCACAGCATGTTTACACTGCGGCGACAAAATATGCCCCATATGTTACGCTCCTCTTGTGTTGTTTTTTTCAACATGTAAATTGTCAATCCTTTATGGTCTGTCTTGTTGATAGCATCGCAGAGTTTCTCATTTTATGCCACATATAAAGCAGTTCTGGATCGGCTGGAGGAAGTCAAGCCAGTGATAAGTGGGAAGCAAAACAGGGTGAGTGAGAGAACAAGTGGAGAGTGTGAGTAATATTCATAGTACACAAAATCACTCACCAGCATGTGGGGAGCCTCTGCCATAGTAACCTAATCCGCAGCCAAGGCCCCCAGATTTAGTAGAAGGACATGAAGCCTGAATCTTCCATTAAAAGAGGCCTTATTTAATTATTTAGAAGGTGTTATTTTCCGCTTCAATTCACGGGCTAAATGCCAACTGGTAAGGCCAAGGCCATTTTAAATGAGTCAAATTCTGGTCCCATCTGCCTTGCTGGTTCTCATACTCTTCCCCGTGAGTGTGTGGGCAAACTGGATGATGAAGTCAGCCTGTGAGATGCAGACTGGCTTCTGCTGTGTCATCTGTCTTCTTTCCCAAGCAGCCCACTCACCTTTACCAAAGCCATGCTCTCATCATTATGCAGACCTTACAGCCACAGGTAGGAGTATCTTTAATTGGAGCAGTTTGACTGATATGTTGCTCACAGTGTCATCAGGAAAATAGAATTTCTATGAAGCCCTGTGGGTGGCATACCGTACACAGCTACACTTTTAGGACAGTCACCTTCCCCTTAACTACCTGTCTATGTTGGCTCATATTTGTAGCATCTGTACATCAGGGTTGTCTTCTAACCAATACTCTGGTCACCTCTTCATGAAGATAATGAAATGAAGTCTTATTACAGAGCAAAACAGTTTCAGATTCAACTCATTTTGTTGCATCATCTAATCGATTTTTCCTATAAAAATCAACTCAGTGTAAGTCGGCTGGGCTAGGTTAATTTTGTCCACTTTCAATACAGTTAGTGCTCTTTTTTTCTCAGACAAAATATTAACTGATTAGCTCTGGATTTAGTCTAAGAATTTGAAGCTACATGATGATCATGTCAATGAACTTATTCTGCCTCTCAATAAGAATAATAAAAAAAACCTTCATAAGCAATAAAGATGACATATGTCCTTACCTTACATGAGAAGCATACAAAATCATGTCAAGTGCTTCTAGATGTCACGAGCGTTGTGAATAAACGGTTTCAACTTCATAGACTGTGAAATAGGAAGCATCATTGCACAGCTCTGACTGCTGAAGGATCATTTGAATAATGTACTTGGTTACATTATGATCTGTTTCATTCATTATTGACTGGCAGGGTGGCTCTGTTTCCATTACAGGGGGATAACACTTCTCTGTACGAAACCCTTCATTTACTGAGCTGGGTTTGGCATAACGCTGTGTGTTGTCTCCAAGGAGGAAGCCATTATCTGCAGAGCAGAAATCCTCCCTCCATCGAAAGCCTTCAGCCTCACAACAAACAAAAGCAGTCCCTCCCTCCCTCCTTCCCTTCACCCCCGCACAGTTTTACTTAATTTTCCAAATGACTTAGTAAATAAATCTCTGCTGAGGAATAAAGCAGCTTCCATTGCTACTTATCAGGGGATTTGTGTAGCTCTGAGCATTAAACAGCAAACAAAGCCAGAGGAAATAAAAGAGCCAGCTTCAAGCTAAAACATATCGTTTGTTAAAATCAGCCCTCAAGTGAATTTTGACATTGGTGTGTTTTCCTCTAAGCAAACTTGTTTTTTCTTCTGTGCTGTCCAATCCAGCAATTCATAGTACAGAATGCTGTTATTCTGATGGAAATTTCTAAATTAATTAGGGAATTTGGCAACGACCAGTAGTGCTTCCCTAGTGAGCAATGTGCTCTCTTGTTACACTAATGGACAGAATAACTCCTCACTTTGCCAGATGTACCCTTATCTAGAGCTATGAGTTTATTATCCTGCATGAACACAATGGAATATCCCCACAAGCAGAATTTCTGGCATTCTCAACAAATGAAATTATATCAAGGCTCATGTGTTTAGGCAAAAGATTTCTTAACTTTTTTTAAATTTTCCCAGTGCCAATGATGGCACAGTTGAGGTCAACCACAGGACAGCGTGACAGGAGATGCTACTGTCTTCACTTTATTTAGCACAGGGTCAATAATGTATGCATATTCTCACATTATGGCATCCATGCCAAAAAGAACAGTTTTACCAGCAGTAGGCAGTGAAATGCAATTGAGACCGGTGTCAATACTGCCATGAATTATATGCATAAATGTGAAGCTTTGCTGTGTAGTAGATGGGCTGTAAGGAGGCCTGTATGACTGAAAGATGTGTACTTAACTGTACTGTGGAAATAAAATAAAAAGAGGGCTTGAAAAAGCAATTGTTCAGACTCTGTGCACGTTTTAGTGTGCATATGATGGCTCACAATCTTGGTTGTGTGATTGGCTGTGTCCAAATGTGAACTCTATTCCCCATAGCCTATAAGGCTGTCTGAATGTCCACAGAGAAAAAGTAGTGTGCTTGAAATTATCCACAATGCATTTTAAAAAGTAGTGAGCAGACAGGTCAATATAGATCACAATGCAATGCGGGTTGGAGCTCTATACACTTTGATGGTGTCTTGCAAACAGAACTAGCGCCAATCTCCTCACCCGTTCTCTCATCTGTCATCTTTTTTTACTTTTACTTTACTAGTTAGTAAGAAGATGCTAAAGTTTAAAAGTGGCAACATTTCGCTGACTGAATATGCCGCATCAAGGGATGAGTGGGAGGCACATCAAAGCAGGTTAAAAATAAACTACTGTACAGACCATTCATTATGTATTGAATAGATATGAAACCAAGAAACAATAAAATACAGTTTAAGGAAATCAAATATTTTCACATAAGAGTATGGATGACATATTCACAGGAGTCAGGGTTGCCGTGGTAATAGTTTTTAGTCACAATTTCTGTGGTGGGGAGAAAATAGCCAGCTTGGTGTTTCAGTGAATGAGGGGTTAGGGGCCACTGTGGCCATACGGGACATCGCTTGTTACTTTTGGAACTATTAGCTGTGGTCAGTGGTGAAAAAACAAACCAAGCATCATACCGCCCTACGTGTTGAAATGTGCAATTTGTTCTCATAGTTTTAAGTTTCTCCATCATTCTTTTTTTTGATGGAAAATGATCCATGATGTCATAAAGTTGTGTTGACCCCTCAGCGTCAAGGCTAGTAAAAGATATGAGGCAAAGCAAGAGGCAGTTGGACTGAACGAATGCCCTCATCATATTCTCTCTGTCACCTGTTTAGACCAGCACAGTTGGCAGGTTTCATCAGCAGATAAGGTAAGGAATGATTTATTACAGAACTACTGTTTGCATCTGCATTATTACAAAGTTGTTTCTTTGTTTTGCTTCATTGGAGACCTCACTCATCAAGCCATGAAAAATTATTGTTGTACAGTTTCCCAAATCACATCGGTACATTACAGCAGACTTTGGTGGTGTAAAGTTCACTTCAGAAGTACGGGTTTTATGGTATTTAAAGATCCAAACAAATTGTCAAACATTCTGAGGAGCTCCAAGGTAAATCATGAGCATTAACACACTTTGAGAGCTACTAACGAGTATGCATGTCTTTCTTGGCTTTTATGTCCCTTCTGCAGGTTAAAGATTGATCTATTCTTGTCTGTAGAATGATTGGCCCTCATGCAACATTTTCGTATTCTTGTCCTAACTTTCTCTTACTTCTTCTCCTATGATGAGCTCCTACGAGTGTGCCGCGTCAGATTCAAGAAACGCTCTTAGCGTCAGATTAATCCGTAAATGTCCTTCGT
>JBBBVT010000001.1:27638205-27649836 GCA_037177035.1 Craterocephalus eyresii
CTTCTCTGGGAAGAGGGAGAGAAAGGAATCTTTAATCTTTAGTTTAACTGATTAATCCAGCGTCGATAACGCTACAGATGCATGAAATTTACGTTTATGTGTGTTGTGTTTCTCCCTTGTGAATTTTATTAAGCTCTACATAATCTGCATAAATGTACGAGTCCCCCTATGCACTGCAACCAGTAAAAAGCCAAACCCTTCCTTTTTCATACTCATTTAATGTAAATTAGCTTTGCTGTAGAGCCAGAGGACATCCCCTCTACAATCAGCTAAGAGGTGCCGGTAAACGTAAAGCCATCCAACACTTTCTCTAATATTTTACAAAGGTGCATGTTTCTAATCTATTTGTAACATCTACAAAGGAACAGTTTTCTCCCATGGAATTTTGTTGACAGCCTATCTAATTTTTCAAAAAAAAAGAGAACATGATTGGCAGATCCATATGTTGAGTTTGCAAATCAAACAGCACACACTGAAAAACTGAGGCCATAATTAAACTATTTTTGTTTTGCTGCCACTATCATGAAGCCTCCATACAAAACAACACAAAACAAACAAACATGGAACATTAATTTAACTTACAAACCACGGTTAAAGTCACAATATGATAGATTTTTGGTTTCAAATAGTCTAAAACATGACTAAATGAATCAAGTCAGTTCTTAAATGAATCTGCAATAAAAAGGTTTTTTGATGTGTGAAAGACAATGTTGCACAGATGTTCCCTAAAATTACAGCATCCTACCTAGCTGCTGCTGCGTGTTCATCTAAAAGCTTTTGTATCCCAAGATGTGATTGTGTGTCACGGTAGCATTCAGTTTGGCTTCAGACTAATAATGAAGAGCAAATGCTGGGCTGAAATATTTCGCCGCTAACGTAACCATCAACAAGATAGTTAGTTAGTGTTTTTAGGACTTGAAACCAACACCATCAGCAATAAGCATCAAGTGATGCTAGGCAGAAAAAGGCTCAAAGTCAAAGTTTAAACACCCAGCTTGGCCAGTCCCAAGTAAACACTGTGGTAAGTAGGCTATTAATCTGAAATTGTTTTTTTCTAGCTAGCTAAGGGAAAGGGTCTGTCTCAGTCAGTGCTCTTGCAAACTTTGAACACTGTCTTTAAAGAGGTTCTGTGCAACTTTGTCATACTCATAAAACTGCTTGGAAGTAATTATTTTGCTTGACTGACCCATTCTGACAAAAAAGCTGACATTTTCTCCATATAACAGAAACAGCGCTTGCAGTTTAGCCCATTGACGCTCGCGTTTGTTTTGGTTAGGAAGTCTTGCGATACACAAGACTACCGTTATAAGACCGGTCGTAAATCCGTTTGGACAGATATCCATATTTCATCTGTGATCAGTCTTTTGCTTTTATACTGCTTTGATAATTACTTTTACTACATGACTTTGAAGCCATCGCCTGTTCAAAACAACCGTAAGCTGCCTCTGCTTTACAACATTCTTCTTCGTCTGTTGCCTATTTTCACTATGGAGCTCCCCCTACAGAGTTGGGGTGAGCACTGCATGGTAAACTAAGTTACAGAGATCTGCTTTAAGTGCATAGTGTGTTCACACTGACATTTAAGCTGAAATTCAGTGCTTTGAAAGCACCCGGATGCTGCTCTAACAACAGCCAAAGATCCAGTGTGAAATGACACTAATGAACGCTACTCACACTAAACGGCCAACATTTCACGACGGAGCGGAAGGGAAGGGACTTGTACCAACTCAGCAGTTAGGACGCTTGAATGTTAGCAACTTTTTAGACTGTTTAGTAGACGTAGATAGGTTATACATGTTACAAATGATATCTTATGTATGTTTAATCAGCTGATGCATGATGGAAAATCTCATTCAAATGATAGTGGTTCACTACTCCTAAGTGCAAAACGTCAGTGTTCCATTTGGGTCAACACTTATCCAAGAAAGTGTGCACCACAGAAGCAAATGCTCAGTGTGTACTACACTCCAGTGCACTTATATAAAATGAGACATTCAAATTCTTCATGCAGAAAGTTGAAGTGTTTTCTGAAAATTTTGGGCTCTTTGCATGCTCTGCGCCACCAGCGCCACACTCTCTCCATCATTTCATGCACATATTGATATGTTTATTTGTGCCATGTATTTGATGATAGTTAAATGTACTGACTTGTTTGACCGTAATCTAGATGTACCCTTTAGTTGCTGCACTGAGCACACCTTACACAGCTTGCTCTATATTAGGCTGAATGTTGAATGTTTAGTACACTGAATCTTCAGCTTCTTTGATTCACTGTCGCTTAGCAACAACCAATGTGTATTTCTGTATGACATTTTGACATCATTGGTATTATTTCTAAGGCTATTTAACAACTAATTTAAGCTGTTCACTAACTATTCACTTAAAAAAATCAGGATAAACATGACACACAATTAAAACTGTGATTTGATACTTAAAGATTGAATTTTCTCATTTCACAGATTCTTATACCGAACAAAGAGGTCCACAAAGATGCTTCAATAAGCTTAAAGATTGTGGGACACCATCAAAAAAACCATTTAAAGTTTTGCATGAAGTTCTCTACAGCTTTAAGGTTTTCGCTTTTTCTTTTTTTGTTATAATCTCACCACCCAAGTCTGAATAATTCAACAGCAGTGTGACAGAGTATTGTGAATTACCGAAGGAGTATCTTGAAAAATTTAAAGTAGTCTGGTGCACTCTTATCTTATATGGATTGTGGTCTGGGAAGACACTTTTTTTTTTGTTAAGGAGAAAATACAGCCATAAAAGAGTTCTAATGCAACGTGTCTGCTCTCCTGTGGTCCCTCTGTGTAAAAAAAAAAAAAAAGCCGGCAGGCTTTTAACACCATGGTTAAACATCCTGTACTCTAAGGGAACAATGCTTTGGTGATGATAAAGGTGTTATCTGCTCTGGCCCCAGGGTGAACACGCCTCCCCCATGCAAATCCAAGCCCGGAGTTTGATATACTCCCTTTGTGAACATTTTCTGGTTTTAATAACTAACTTAATTATTGAAATTTCACAAAGACAAGAGCTATTTTATTTTCAGTATATTTGGAAGATGTTATTTGATATTCAGATGTTCACCAACACAGCAGTGTTGCTCAAAATGAGATAATTTCATAAATACTTACACAGAAACAGATGCTCAAACAGATAACATTTTTGGCAGTTTTGAATAATCCTAATTAACTGGAGTCCCTCAAGTTCCCAAAAAGAGATATATTGCATGTATTTATAATGTCAACATTTTTGTAAATTGACATTGTAGTTAATAACTAGAACTGTTATTTGTAATTCATTAACTGTCATTGTGAATGGAGTTTCTTTTGGTATTTTATTTAAATCCATATGTATTCCTGCAGTTCAACTAACTGTCCAACTGTGAAATACAAAAGCTGTTTGACCTACATTTCTTTTTGCAAGTGAACCACAGTGTTGCATAGTAACCATAATGTAGTCAAACTGTCATGGATCTGGATGTAATCTCACAATGTAATAACACTGGCTATCATAGGGGGCATAAATTAAGGTAACTGTCATTCATTCATTCATTCATTCATTCATTCATACATTCATACTTTCATTCATTCTTAAAAATGCGAATGTCCTGATGTATGGAGGCCTTTATTAGTTTTCCTTTAAGCATCGCATCGCATCACAAGCTACAGTAGCAAGTGCACAGTAGCTGATTGATCAAAGAAACTTAAGAGGACATTAACTGAGGAAGAGAAGGAAAAAGAGAGCAAGAGATCAGACAAAAGTTAATCTAGACTGACTTTTAACTGTCAGGAGAAAGCTCAGAGTACAGGTAGGATGCAAGATGGGTGTTGTTAGCTGGCATGTCCCAGAGAAAACCCACCAAAGTTCCTGAGCACTTCTTTAAAGGATAGCAGCAACTCAATCTATGGTAGTAAAAGACAGTACCAGACAAAATTTAGAAGCACCTACACTTCAAATTTTGTTGGTAGGTGTGTCCAAACTTTTGACTTGTACTGTGTTCCAAAATTATTTATGGAAATCACTTGTGTTTCTCAGTATTTGTGCCTTCCATTGCACAGCACTAATGAGCTCTCATAGCATGAATGAACAGCATCTGCAGAACAATACAAAATACTATCAACAGCATAGAAATTAATCTCAAATCCAGTTTCTCTGGAAACAATCTTGTCCTTTAAAATGCTAATCCCTCAGACATGAAGTTGCTACCAAAAAGCATTTTCATTCATCTACTGCTGGAAGATGTTAATAAAATATCAGTGAACTGCAAAGTCTGAAATTTGTGTTTGAAATTTAGAAACATATTTGGTTTACACTGTATGTATGCTACTGCTGCAATGATTCAATAATTAAAACCATATATGCTTGGCATGCTGATGTTTGCTTATCCGGTTTCCGCTAAGTTAATATACATAGATAATCAAACTTTTTATTTTTAGTTGACCTCTGGCTCCATCACTACAGTAACTGAGAAAAGATCAGAAAGGTGCAAAATAAAACAGGCTTTTATGAAAATACTTTTTCCAACTCTTCTTCAATTTGTGTTTATACTAATTGTTTCTCCATCACTGGCAATTTGTGCATCATCTAATTACATTTCAGCCAGATTTCTGATCAAACCATATCATTACTTGTTTGTGGAACTGATCTTTTCAATCACACGATTAGTCTGCTGTGTGAGAAATCAAAGCACATGAATCAGTGTCAGGACAGAAACGTCTGTTATGAATCCAACAAGAAAAATTTAACTTACCTTTAAGGCAAGGCCATGTTATTTGTGTAGCACATTTCATGTACAAGACAATTCAAGGTACTTAACATAAAACTTTAAAATCATAGCAGCAGGGTTTGAGCAGAAAATTGACTAAAACCAACCCTTTTTTATTTGGTAAATATTACCATATAGCATCTTTAAGAACATCATGTTGAGAGCTTTTATGATGTTAAAGATTTAGTCACCACATAATCATATAAATATGACCTAAAACATATTTAACCAGACAAAAAAAGCTTTTAGAAATGGTTGAGACTGTGTAGGACTCAAACAAAACCTTTGGGCGATTGAGTCCAAAGAGTCTCAAAGATTTTTCCACAGTTGAGGCCAAAAGACCTTTCTTTATTCCAGGATCAGACAGGTCATGCATATCATCCCTGTGGTGATTTGTTCAAATAAATCCTCTAGAGAAACAATTTGCAGGAAAGCTATGATGAAAATACAAAAAATACAAAACACAGACCACAAATCTGTTCTGAAAACATTCAGAAATGTGCACAGATCTCTGACCAGTGGGGTTGCACTACCACTGAGGTCAGCTCTGAAGGCTTTCACAGACAGAACAATGTAGATTAAAGCCTTCATTTTTTTGCTTTGCTGCACTCCGTTCAAATTGAGGAGAAAAAATCAAAAGGTTGAAGGTATTCATTTTTTATATGTTTACATAGATAAATTCATACAACTGATTTAAAGAACATATTTTAAAAGTAGGCCTTTACATAAACCTGTTGTTGTTTTCATTAAACACATATATTGGACTTTAAGAGAAAGATAGCTGTGAACCTGGGGTCCATGCAGATTCAGCATAAAAACATGTTTAAATGATCTGCTTTTATGCTATGTAATCCCTTTAATTAAAGACCCCATGTGTCTCATGCTGTAATTACGGCTTCTTAACTTATCGGCACTGAGTAAAGAAGCCCATCTTGATTGCTTTTAGTGATCATCATTTTCCATTTAACTGCTAAGCAGCTATTCATTTAGAAAAAAGCCACATATTTTCACTCTCCTCAGTTTTCTTATCTGTCCTTTCAAAATATGGCGAGAATCTCTTGTGATGCAACCATATGAGATATCTAAAACTGCAAAAATAAGCCAATTTAATTTCATAAATAGTACTGCATCAAATAAAATATGCAACACAATAAATAAAGCAGAGCAGGGAGATTTGAACTCCCACTCACAGTCAAACCGAGGATGAAAGTCAGCATAATAAGATGATGGCCCACGCTCAGTTCACTCTGGGTCATTTCAGGAGAATGAAATGACCATCACTTTCCTCTACGTCAGCTTAATAGCAGGGATTTTGAAACATGCTTAATCCCCTGGTATGTTTAAAGTATGCCGACAAATAAGAGTAATTCAATATCCCTACCATATAGATAAGCTGAAAGGTGGTTATGGAGTGCGTTAGTTGGGAGTTGGCCAGTAGTTGAATAACATTTCGGATGTTTTGACACTATTGCATATGTAACAATGAAATATCATATGGTTGTTGAAAGGATTATATAAAAAAAGTATTATGGGAAACATACATGGGGACAGAACCTTTTTGTCTGCCTGTATAAGCATATTTCAGTCTGTTTTCACAGATGCATACCTAGACAAAGGATAACCACTCGGAACGAGGAATAGGAAGAGTGTTATTGCCTGCCATCATAACTGTGCCGTCTCTTTCTTTAAAGTTTATTTGATAGCTTTATTATTATCATGGTGTATTTTACCATTGCCAGGTTTGCTACTGTCTGAAACTGACATTGCAACTCCGAGGCAAAGTCTGACCTCCACACTGCCTTCTCTGGTTGCATTGCTTTACGACCCTGCCACCGTAAAGGACGGATGGGTCTTTCTGCAGGTGCTCCTAATGATTGTCTGTCTGGTGTCTTTTCTTACAGATACCATAGCATGTTATTCGCTGGTTGTCCTCTCTTTTTCTGTTTGTTGATATTTTTTTTTATCTTTTGTATCTCTGTCTTCTCCCTACATGTTTTATTCTTTTTATATTATATTTCTTATACTCCTTTTATGTTCTGTTTACTCTCTTCTGTGTCCTGTGTCAGATCCAGCATTAATATGTAAATTCAGTAAAAAACAGAATTTATATGAAAAACAGTAGGCCTATGTGAGTACCAAGAGAATTCTTTTATCCATAAAGCTTCTCTTGGCACAGCACATTTGTATGCCATATGGCAGCTGGACCATCGTTCTGCTTGCTCTGAACAGGACAAAAGAAAAACAAACAAAAAACTATTGCATGGGAGCATTGATATTCAATAACATTTGAAACAGGTGTACTTAAGTTATATATGTATATAAATGAAGCATAGGTAGTTTTTTCTATTCATTCTTGGTCACAATCTATGTTGTCTTCACAATACTACTGGAGGGAGGCAGACAGACTGATTTAAAGACTTCATTTGCAAAAGAACAAAAGGCATTGGTGAAGCAGGATCACAAAACATTGAACCTGAAATAAACAAAAATTCCAGACAAATATAAGTGACTGACTAGGAAGAAGTTATAATGACGACATGGGATCAAATGATGGAAACCAATTAATTTTGCACTGAGGGAATTAACAATTCTGAGGATCAGGAACAGTAACCTGCTGTATCAAAAACTTTGTGGTATTAAAGGAACAGGCCCTAAAAATTAAATCAGGAAAATGAAGGAAAGCTGAAAGAACCTGGAAAAAATGTCAAATTCGGACTATATCCTGAACAGGAAAATAATTACTGTACCTGACAAAACTGGGAGGTATCTACAGAACATGACCAGTCCGGGAAAGCAAGGGGCCAAATCACAAATTAAAACTCTGCCATGATATCCTTCCTTTCTTCTTTCAAAATATAGCCCACACTTAAACAAAAAATAAAGCTAAATATCAGTATTTCAACCCTGCTTTTATGATACATTTTACATTTTAAAAACGTGAAAAAAATTGTTCATATTGTTTGTATGAAACTTAATAAGCTTAATTGGTCCAATCAACATCTAAAATAAAAAATGGTTCATTTCCCAATCTCTGGAACTCATCTTTGATCATGTCATTGAAATAGATGAAGTTTTGCCTGAAGATCTTGAGGTTAATCTTTAGTCTGATGATTCAGGTTAGGAAACCAATGAGGAAACTGCTACTCGCAAAGCAAGACATCCACACCAAAAAATGGCAAATACAATGCTCTTTATCTCCAAATAAACACCTGGCAAAACTGCAGAAAACATAATCAAGTCAGCAATATGAAGTCAGATTTTTAGCTGGTCATATCCATCTCAAGCATGCAAACCATCTGATGATGTCAAGACAATGACCTGCGTGAAATGTGCACAATCCATTTGGACAAAGCACTGTAATGCCATGTCCCGCGTGTTGTGTTGGTCCATTGGAATCGTGTATCACATTCTAATGTATAGTGCATTCTGGTACCTCACTTTCTCAAACATGCAATGGAAGGGTGGAATAATTTTTCAGGCAATGCATTTCTCTCCATTGTACATAAAAAGTTAACATACATTTTTATGAAAAATAAAACAAATATTCTGATTCAGTCAAGATCTGTGAGACATAAAGAACACCACTCACCTAATAATTGATTGAAATAGTGATGGAACAAATAACAAATATAGCCTAAAGTATGTTTATGGTAACTTTTTGGTTTCTGAAACTTTTGGATAACTAAAGAAGCCTTGGATCAGATGAACATAAGGACATTATTACTGTTCCAGGAAAACAAACTTTAAAATGTGTCACATGTGCTACTCCAGCCGTGTGATGGCCAGCAACACGTTAACTGGGATTCAGTTCCTCCTCTCCTTCCTGGTGCAGCAGAGGTGAGGCCAAGGGCTGGAACTCCTCATCAGCTGCAGCCTGCTTCATCAGACCTCTATATGTGGCAGCGTCATAGGGGTGATTTATTTCCTCACTTTGTGTTTAATTTGGATTTTGCTAAACTGGTATTAAGTTTCCCTGTTCAACTGTCCAGGATGTCAGTTTTCATGTTGACCCATTCATTCATTTGTCTGACTTCTCATTAGTTCTGTTTTTGAGTCCTATTATTTTAAGTTGGACTCTTTTATCAGACTTTTAAGTTAAACTGTTGAGTTGGTCATTGTTTTTTGGGGTAATTAAAAAAAACGTTCTAAAAAAAACCCTCCTGTGTCCTGCTGCCTTACTGCAAAGCTGAAACTTTACATTTTTCAAATCCTGACTCATAAATTACACTTATAGCTGACTGTATTTGTAATAGTTCAGATATAGTCATGGAAACTTTCAGTAACAAACATGTGGATCCATCTGTCCATTTTTGCTAGTTGCGATATAGTACCCTCAGGTTAAATGTTGATTTAAAGACCTTTTTTGTTTGTGTTGCCAAAGAAAATTGCACAAAAAGATTGGAGGACTTATAAAGTCATGGTATTTTTGCCCAAATGTAAAAAAAGAAAAGTTTTTCTGCCCCTTCACACTTTCCCTAAGTTATTATTGGGAGACCTTCATGTAGGGTATTATTATTATTGAGAGATGCAAATATCTGCTCAGTTTTCCTATACACATAAGTCTACTATACCCATATCTTTGTTGTTACTAAGCAAAGTCCGGACTCTCACAAAGATTCCCGAGCCCTTGCATGCTTGTACTCTTATTGCATTCTCATATTTTTGCTGAGAATGCATGTAATCTTAATTGAAGTGTGTGAAGGTTCAGTGCTTAGGTTAAAGGAAGGGCACAGGGACTTAGACCTTGCGTGTTAAAACACTTTCCAGTACTAAATAAAGGTTCAAATGACAGAAACTGAAATTGCTTCGAAAATGTGTTGCATGACTGAGGCAGCAGTATTAGTTTACTTTGATAAATAACCGGAGTGGGAGGGCCATTGTCCTTGTGGGTGTAGGCACTCATCTGCCCTACATGGAAACTCCACCTTGAATTGAAAAAAAAATCACCTGGAACAGAAAAGCATCTTCATGACCTTCAAACTTTATATGGAAGTTATTTTGTTGGGAAGATTACTTATCATTTTGCACGATGACACATTCAGGTCGCTGTTCCTGGATGTGGAGACTGACAACTGAGATTTGCCAAAGGAAAACGAGACCACTGCTGCTTGATGGAAACAAAAACACCCAGAGCTGTGGCTGCTTTGGAGTCTATAATTTTTTGCAGCCAAGTTTTTATATTCCCTAATCATTCAAACAGCAGTGCAGTAATGAGTGATGGACAGCATCAGACATACACTGCGTGTGCTTTGACAGACATTTCATAACAGCCTGTGTTTATTTACTGTCCAGAACACTGTCATTTTCTGACTCCATTTTATTTAATGGTGATGGAGGTCAACAGCAAGGAGGAAAATAACCATTCTCACCTGATTATGATACAGATCTGCACACCGTCTGAGTGGGCGCTGAAACCATAGTCATACATCTTAAAGTCTTTCATTTCTTTTTTCAACAAAGTTCCCAAATAACACTTTGATCTCATACAAGATTAAATGCACAATAATCTTGTGAATCTTTTCACAATGTTGTTCTAAATAATCACAACCCACATTCTTACTTGATGAATTCAAGTCAGTTTATCATGGCTGACGTACTATATTAAGTTGTATATTACAAATAATTATGTACACATTTTAACACCAAACCACAAAGTCATGTTTTTGGTTTTTAGTTTGAGTTAAAGCTTTGTTTTGTTTGGCTATTTCCATGTGTATGTGCTTCTCAGGGCTAATTGCCCTCATCTTCCGTTGCGCCTGTAAACATTACCAACTCAAGGATGTGGTTCTTGACACTTAAGCTGTTTACAGATGGGTAATAAAGTGGGCTAAGCTCATTTGAGCCGTGCCTTTTAAATGTTCCGCTTTGTGCCAGGGGAGCTATAAAATTGCGTCGCTGCTCATGTGAGACACGTTCTTGTGCGATGCCAGGAAATAACAGCTTAGTCTTTCCATCAGATTAGTTTGTCCCTGAATGCCTGTAAGATGTATTAGAGCATGTACTGTACTATGGATGGATGGATGGATTGGACAGACAGAAACAGAATGGTGGATAGATTATATTCTCAAGCAGGAGAATAAACAAACAGCTGTAACAGCTGTTTCCTATTGAAGAGTGAGTGAAGCTCTACTCTAAGTACATCAAAGTATCCAAATAACCATTTGTCAATTGTCTCAAAACCTTCAGGAACAAAACACCACACAGGTGCAAACTGTTTTTAGGAAAAGTTATGATGTAAATTGTCCAAGGGAGGGAAGGACTGCAGCTTGACAGGGCTTTCTGTCTTATACAACTTTAAGATTACAATTTAATGAAAAGAGATCAACAAAAACAATGTAACAAAATTTATTGGTGTACAAGAGTTGAATTTGACTCAAATTTCTTTGCTAATTAGATTCTGATGCATCATCTCAACAAAGCGGCGACATGCATGAAAGAAGTTGGTGGGCAGACAGAAAAGCCTTGGCCTAAACAAGCTGATTGTGGATGAGAGCGGAGGTAGCAGGGGGTAAATACGTCTGATGATGATTCTCTCGTCAGAGAGTGAAAGCCAGCCTGGAGGGGGAAATAACAGAACAAAAGACAAGATTCAAACTGATTGGTCCAAAAAGTAGCAGGCAAGCAGATCATTGTGCCAGAGTCGGGATGACATAATGTATGAGTGAGGTAAATGTTATGGAAAATTTCATATTAACTCATATCAATAAAGGTTTTTTAATCTTATTCATGTTATTATGTACAAGTATATACTTAATACATTTGAGCCCTGACATTGTATGAGTCAGTGAGTTCATTTGAAACTTAGGATGAACTCTTCCTAACCAGAAACTAATTTAATCAAGAGATTCATTTAATTATTATAT
>JBBBVT010000001.1:27680439-27690723 GCA_037177035.1 Craterocephalus eyresii
CAGCTTTATTATGGATGTGAAATACCAGCTACATTAGCAGGAAATATGAAATATGAGTTGCTAGAGAGCAACGTTAGCAAGGCTCTCGTCGTGGACGGAAAGTGTTGTGGTTACTTGTTGCATTGTACAACGTTCAAACCAAACACACTGCTATTGGGGTCGCTATATGATTCAGTATTAAAATAACGCATATATAAACAATATATACAAATGTTGTAGGATAAATATAAATTATCCGATAAAATATCACATAAATCCTATGAATAATTTAGGAGGATGCAAAGCATCATTGGATATTTATCTGGCCCTTCCTCGGCGACTCAGCATCTGATTTTCCTCGTTCTGAAGGGCTGGATTCATACGCCTTACCCTTTGTTATGTCCACTACCCCTACATGCTTTGGAGTATTGGGACATCACTACACTTCACAGGAACGCGCTAAATGTAGGGGTAGGGCTAAAAAGGGCTAGGGGGTGTATTGGGACAGGGCCTTTGTCAGGCTTACGGGAAAATACAACTGTATAATTTATGAATGTGCTCAAATGTTGAGTCTACAGGTACCTGTGCAAATTAAGAAGGAGAAAATTAAGGAGAAAAAATGCATATAAAGAGTACTTATTTTATGTTTCATTCACTTCTTAACTAGAAGCACTCGGCCAAGACATTTTTAATTCTTTTTGCCAGAGATTGTTGGCATTATTTTTGAGCTGGAAGCTCTAATGGAGAAAATTATCCTTACCTCTCCATTGTAAACAATTTTCAGGACAACGTGGAAATCTAATCCTAATTCCAATTTTTAGATTTCTTGAAAGTTTAATTAAAATTCATCCAAAACTTTTTGGGTTATGTTGCTAACAGACAGACAGACAGACCAACACAGCTGGATGTATAACCTCCACCTTAGCAGATGCAAACATATTACAACCTAATCCACTCTTTCACACAATCCTCTCTTTTCTGTTTAACTTGTAGATTTGCAGCTTTAGTAACTTATCATTGAGTTAGACAGTGACTGTAGAGGCAGCCAGCCTGAGAGCTGAGTTACAGGCATATGAAAATGAAAATCACACCTATAACAATATGCACATTTCTAATACAATGTTTAAACATTTTAAACCTTTCCACTGAATTAAATATGAGGCAGATTTTTTTATAATGCTTCTCAAATGCAGCTCGCTGCTCAAAATAAAATGTAAAGAAATCTATTGACATTTCATATCACTGTTAAAACACAATAATGTGAAATTGCACTGTGGCTAGGTACGGTATGTTTTAATTGGAAAAACTCTTGTCTATTTTACTCATCAAAATGAAAAAGTTGTTTTCTAAACTCTGGTTGGGCTCAGGAATTAACATGGTTTAAATAGGATGAGAAAAAATTTAATTGGGATTAAAATCAACCCTATATCAACTGGAGACCAAGTTGTTTCCCTGTTTTAAACTTTTTTTTCTGATGACTTTTTTCAGATGACATTCATTATTACTTCTTGTCATCAGAAGGGATATGTGCCAAGCATAAAGGATGCTGGATAACAATGAGGTGCAGAGTAATTCTGTATATGTCATTGTCTGGAGAACAGGAACTCATAAAAGGAACAAAAGGACTTTCACTTGTTAGTCAGGGTCCCATTGTCCTTTGAAATCAACAACAATTTGATATCAAAGCTGTTGAATTTTGTTAATTATGATAAAACTTGGTAAAGTGTGAATGTGTGTCTTTTATATTTGAAAATGTTTTCTTTCATTCACATGATGGGGTAAACTGGGCATTTTAAAAGCCCTGTGTCATTTGTGCATGAGTCCTTTATCCTAGCAGACTCTAAACCTTTATTCAGATCCACTCAAACATAATAACAGTAAACACAACCTTTCACAACACAAAAGCACTTTCTCTCAATAGAACTAAGCATGGGTCTATTGTGTGGTGCATACAAGAGGGGGTAAAGTTTTATCATAAATTGTGCTAAACTGACAATGCCAACTGGGGGAGTTTCACCCTCAGTCATTTAAAATAATGCCAAATGTTTGAACAATGTACCTGGACAGCGATTTCCCTATAAAAATAAATATTTTACAAACAACTGGTTTAAAAAATATACATAGCCTACTGTACATAAAGATGAAACCGTTCAGCTAAAAATCTGCCAATCAAACCCAAGGATAAACATTATGCACAGGCTTAGATGCTAACAACAGATTACAAGCCTGTAAAAAAAAGAAAGGAACTAATGCATGCAAAAAGCCAATCAAATTAAACAAAGTAGAATAACTATCAAAATCAAATAAATCTCTTTTAAAACTCATGATGTATGTTGGTGGCATTCAGTAACAGCCCCTCTGTTAAGCTGATGGGTTACCCGCGACCAGACGTGAACAGCCAATGAAGATCCAGACCTACTGTAAGTATGACGAGACAAACTGAGACAGCAGAGCGTCCTCAGTCAAGTGACGTACCCTAAGAGCTGTCCCTCCCACAGCGGGCCGTAAACACTGCAGAAAGATTACCCAGCAGCAGCAGGCGGGTCACAGCCACCATCAGAGTCCGACAAACGGCGCTCCTGCAGGGGTGAAGCCACCTAAAGGAGCTATACCTGATATTATTTTGATCTTTCTAAGAAAAATAGTTTCTACACGGTATATTATGTGGTAAAAGGGGGAAGTCAGACTTACCCCTTTTAAGTTCATAAAAATTAATGACTGATTGATTACGCACATGTACGAGTCTAAGACATTTTAGTTAGCGATAGCAGCTAATTCTTATCTTTGGCGTGACGCTCTCTCTCTCCGCCAGTGGGGTTGACTTCTGTAACTTCCGGATTCCCTATTGGAACGCTCTTACTGGCTGATCAGAATCCAGACCTTCCGGAAGTGTCACACTTAAGCTAAAACATTAGCCGCTAACTAAAATGTCTTGAACTCTTTCATATGTGCAATCAATGAGTCATTCATTTTTATGGACTTGCTCCTTCAACCATTTAATATATCGTGTGAAAACCATTTTTCTAAGATTAAAATAACATCAGGTATAGCTCCTTTCACATTGGTAACTCCTAAAACAAACGCAGTAACCTGCAGATGAGCGGAGCGATCAGGCTAAGCCAGCCACGCCCACATGCTGCAAACCAAGAAGGAGCAAACACCTGCCTAGACATGTGGCCGCCCAGCATCAGTGCAACACCAGCTACACCTGCCGATGCAAAGTGGGAAGGAGGAAATCGTGTCCCACCATCCCTGGTTGAATATCACCATGGAAACAGCACTTTTCCTGCTTGATGGAAACCCACCGCAGTAAACCAACTAATATTACCTCCTCCCCCAGTGTCTTTGCTTTATTTTTGTTCTGTTTTATTGTATCTTTTCAAACAAATTGAAATTCCAAAAGCCAGTGAAGAATTTTCTCCAAAATATACAAACTCTTACACATCCCAAGCTACGCTCATTGTTCATTATCCGAGGTAAAGTGGGACAGAGTATTGCAAATGTCAATGACATAAACTGGGAGATTTCTGTCTATTGAGGAGGGATTTTGCTTTACAGTTTCTAACCAAAATAAATAAATGGCATGGTCTTTAATAGTAGACAGACATTGTGGCTTACATGCGCTGACACCAAGTTGATAAACCAACAATGTCTACACGGAGAATATGTCAGCTTGACAATCAGCTTTTTCATTTTCTTTCTTTTTGTGCATGGCTCTCAGGGAAAATAAATCATGCTTACTGGCTTCAACAACCGAAACCATATTGAATTGATTTTCAGCATGCCCACACTAGCTAATCCTGTTTGTGTGGCTTGCTTTGCCTATTTCTGGAGCAATTCTTAGACCATTGAGAGGACTAGAGTGACATGAGAATGAAAAGAGTAAAACATTGGAAGCTGCTCCATTTCAACAAAAATACAATTCAAATCAGAGATATTTACCTTAAGTGAAGAAAGAAAGACCTTTTTAGATGAAAAGGATAAGTGGATACTGTGTCTGAGCTACACTCCACTTCAGCCTCTACAGTGATAAATCACTGTGTTCTTGAAAAGCTTAATTAAATTCAGAATGAGCCCCTTTTTCAGGTCTCATTAGTGTCTCATTAGTGTGTGAAGAAAATCTGTTTCAGTATCACCTGCCTTTTTATAGCACTATAAATTTAAACAATGGAGTTTATACTATATTCCTCCAAGAATGATGAGGGAAGTGCTAACATCCTATTTTCCTTTGTTTACTGTTAAGCAGCAAGGGAATAGTAACATAACATTATTTCTCTCTTTTCTTGTGGACAAGCTTATCATTCTGTGATAGGGCACGATTCTGTTAGACCAATTAGAGCCGGTATCCCCACCAGTGACCACAGGCTGAACATGCTGTGTTCAGCTTCGATCTTTTATTTCCATGTGTGGTCATTCAAATGAAAATACAAGTTAAATCCATTACCAGCTCCATTTTATACTAGTTTACCAGAGTGTGTGTGTGTGAGATATTTCTAAGATAACATAAGGACAGATGTGTGGGACTAAAAGCAGTTAAGCATACATTTTACTGCAGAAATGTGTAATTTTTATGTTCCTTTTGTCCACAATGTCTGTAAATGCAGCGATGCACATGTAAATATATGATAGGAAAGCAGTTTATAATCCTCTTAAAGGGGATGGTAAACACGATATATCAGTCCAGAGAATCAGATGTGTCGATTTTTGCACGGCATCTGCAGATTGTCCTTTGGCCTTATGATTCTGTAAGGTTACCAGACCTTGCTTTTGAGAAGTTGTATTGCATGAAAGATACTGGACTTAAACTGCGTTAATAAGTATTTCTGAAGGACACACTGGCCATTTAAACCTCCAACTTTGTACAGGAAGTGTACAGAAGTGCTTCTTTTTTCTTTAGGATCCTCGGCACATGACTCTGTTCCTTACTAAAGAACTAAAATGTGACTCATCTCATCGTAATCTTTTAAGGCTCTCCAAATTACATTACAAACAAGGTCAAAGCACTTTCAGAATTAATAAGATTTCGATAATCATTTTTAATCCCCCCCGCTGCTACACCACAAGACAAATTGCGTTGTTGATTTATTTTCCATCAGCACCGTTTCAAGTAAACAGTTCTGGTTTCCTCTCTTAGCGTGGGGATTAATCACTCACTCCCTCCCCATGCCGGAAAGCCTGTGTTGTTGAGTTGATCTGGGATGTGTGACGAGGACGTCTGGGAGAACGCAGTGTCAGACAGTGGAGACAATCTCACCCTTGTATACCCCACAATGCACTTGGGTCAAGTTCATTTGGGTATGACTACAGGATTGGTCCCTCAGGGAGCAATTAGTTTTCACTAAAGGTTCTGGGCTGGTGGGAGCAGTGAGATGTCAAACAATGGCTTCAACCCTCATCAGCTAAAGCCTGTTACCTCTGGCTCCTGAGAAGGGGGAGCGCTGGTGTTTTTTTGAGTGACTTCTCCCTTGACTGCATTCGTCATCCCTGGATGTGATTTTAAGCTCCGCTCAGTATAAACTGCCTCGTTTAGGAGGAACATAAAGAAACTGTGTTGTGTTAATGTCTAATCGATTCAGCCTTAAACTGCATCTGACGGCTTATTGTTGATCCAACCTTCAAACGTACATCTGACGTTCTTCTTTTTTCTTCCCATCACATTTTTGACATTTAGCAATCTGTTTTCAAACTGATGTAAACTGGTGCAACTCAATGAAAAAAAATAGTTTTATCTTCCAAGTTTTATTTGTCACTCAGAACTTAGTATTTATGTGTTTAGAAGGAAGAGAGTGCTGCAGATTTGTTATGAACGCAAAGGGCAAGCGTTGCATTCGGATGCTCTCTGACTTAAATTATCCATGCAGCAGATACGCCCATTAACATGTTGTTAGAGAAACACAGTGTTGAAGGTTTTGGCACACAGTGACATTTTCTTTTCATCTGATGCACAAAGACACCTAGTGACAGGAATTCTTTTTCGTTTGGCAAAGAGAAAAGAACAGTTGTTATGGTTACAAGTTATAAATAGAGCAGGAGTGTAGGTGACAAGGGAGCTAAGGATCTCAGGTTAAAAGACACAGATGACACCCAACCCACAATCCATTGCTGCGGATCGGCAAACTTAGAGCAAAGCATCACTGCAGGGAGATGTCAACGGATAAAAACAGTGTTGCATCGCTTGCATCGGATCATCAGTTTTTCAGTCAGTTTCCTATCCTCGTTTGTAAATTAGTTTATCAAAGAAGAGAAGAAATAACCATAATGGCATTGCAGATCAGTTTAAGTTAAGTCTTGAAACAGAGCGAGCAGTGAGACATGAGTAATACCTCCTGTCTGCTGAGACTTGTGTCCCTAGCCTCCTGTCATTTTTTTCCTTTCTTTTTGGCATCTGTGTCTTGCACATTGTTCTGTGCTACAGTGCCCAGCACCGAGGGCCTCCCGATACAGCCTGTAATTAGAGACAGCTCAAGGATTTAATGAAGAAGCGCTCACTTGATGGCAGCAGTGCTCGAGACATAGCCTGACTTCAAAGCCAGAGATATGGCTTCTCAGAAAAGGCCGGAGAAAAGCTACAACGAGATAACAAGTCATGGCTTTCCTTTGATTTGTGGCATGCCAGGGCACTTACTGTATTGGTTGGAAGCCAGCGAGGGTGTGCAAACAGTTTTGATCAGTGTGGCATTGCACTTCTGGGCAATGCGTATCTCCAGCAATAGAACCCAGTAATGATGGGAATGGGAGGCAAGATAAGTTAGGCTGCTTGAATTTCTTCTCCTTGCTCATTCCCAGCCTGTAAGTGTAAGGAGCACTTCCTATCATCTACTTGAGAGTGCACTGCCTTCCAGAAACAAACTCTCAAGGAGTTTTATGATCAACCCAGAAGATTTAGTGAAGGCGGATGTGCTTCAAAGTAATTTCCAACTGTCTTTGACTGTTCAGAAAGAAAGAAAGAAAGAAAAAAAGCTGCAACTCCTGAGGAAAAGTTAAATGGCATTTGAAATGTATGAATACATATTAATGATAGTTAGCAGGCTGTGACTTAATACTGTGTGCTCGTAGAGTAGGTAAGTGTTGGTTAAATGTAATGTTGATCCAAATGTGCTGAGTGTGGGTCTGTGTGGGCTAATGAAGCAGATCATGTTCTCAGATGCATTGCCGAAGGGTTTCCACCCCCGCATTCATTTTATATTAACTGCAGTGCATTCCCTTGACTTAATTCCACTGATAAGATATTTTCTTTTTACTCTGTGATGCCCTAAAATTGCATTAAGCTACCTCTTAATTCCATCTCTAAATCATTATGTAAGACCTCTCCATAGGGTATGTACTGTACACTTATATACACTCTGACTTCAAAGCATTCTGGGAACTGACTTAAGAAATCAGATATTTTTTTCCCCACTTTATAAAGATGATTACAAATATGTGTCTTATCTTGTGATCAGAGCAGGAAAAAAAAGAGAGTGACAGAAATTTCTCTTCTATTTCATGGCTTTCAAAGAGTCTCAGCTTCACAGTCATAATCTTTCCCGTGGGTCCTGCAGACTGTCCCTCTCAGCCTTTAAGGTTTTCTAAAAAACTTTGAAGGCAAAAGTCTGCGTAAAAAATATAGACTCCATCTTCATGGAATTACAGTAAGCCAAGAATCACCGAGTTAAAAGAAAAGGTACAACAAACTTTTCATAGTGTCTTACTGGCAGACCCGAATCTGAAGCAACTTCTCGACTGCAGCTGCAATCACAATAAGCTTCAAAGTTGAATCCTGCACAAAAACAATTACATTTGTGTAAACATAAAACTGCTGGTAAACTATTTTTGGAACCATGCTTTTTACAATTCCAAGGCATGCATCTCAGGGTAAAAAAGAGAACCGGGAGAGAGAGAGAGATGGCTAAATAATCGCAGGTGCATTCTTTTTCCATCTGGTGTTCTCTGCAGATCAAGGAATCACAATATCAAAGTTGCAAACTTAAGGCTCATTGAGGTGTGCAGCATGCTCCGTCAACTCCTGGCTCTAAGACATGAGGGTCTGTTCCAGGGTCGCCCAAAGCCGGTGCTTGAAGGACCACCGTTCTAAAAGATGTCAACATCATTATGGTCTATTTTTAAAAAGTAGCATACATTTTTGGTTTAATATCAATAGTGTGTTACATAATAAGTTTGTAATCCAATATCTATGGAATGAAAGGGTTCAGTTAAAGTTTCAAACAAGAGTAAAAAAATGCTAGGTCTACAGCAGACTGTGTGGGGAACAAGTAGGCACTTTGAATACAGCCTGGGGCTACAAAAAACTGAGTTTCTTGTAATTTGCAATTAAAATGAACATGCTAATAATGATATACACAACAAATTGTCATTATGTGAATAAATCACATCATCTTTACAGGATCAGTGGGAGATGGACCCATCAAGGGAGAATCTCAAATAGAAACACAGTCATAGTAAGCAACTTTAAAACCCACCTCTGACCCTCACCAGTGAAATCACTGGTGGGCAGATCTGGCTCAATAAAACGTGGGTTGCAGATAAATAGCCTAAACTATGCTGCTTTTAGTGCTTTCTAAACTGAATTAAATTACCAATTACAAACTTTTAAAGTTTGTAGATTCCAGGCTTGGTCATCTACAACGTTTTTGGATGTTTTTATTTTTCTTTTACTTATCCTAGTAACAAATACTTTATAGCCCTAACAACAGTCTGGGTGAACGCAATAGTAGTTTTGGTTTATATCCTCAGAAAAACAATGAGATCAAAGAACACAATTTATTCCTAATATCTTGTACTCTTGCACCAAAATACATTACATGTTTTGTGTTGTCCATGATTTTCACAGTTTGTCTTTCTGCAGGTGCTCCTGATGATTGTCTGCTGTGTGCCCTTTGGATGTTTTTGTTTCAACACAGGCATAGCAGCTGGTTGTCTGTTTTTTTCTGTTCGGGTGTGACCACACAGGTAATTTGGTTGTTTTCTATCTATTGACTGGGTAATTTTTTCTCCCTTCACTCTCTCCTTTGCTCTTCTGCTTACTCTCTTAAACTGTCTTCCTGTCAGGTCCAGCATTAGTTTGTAATGAAAACAATAAACTGAATAATAAAGGGTAAGAGCTTTGCATAAAGCTTCTTTCAGCCAGAGCATGATTCTGATGTCATAAGGCTTGACAAGACAAGTAGAAAAAAGAAAAAGTTCTGCATGCATTTTAATCTCATATCCAACAGGAGAGGCAATTATTTTGTGGTGATGAAGTATCACTGCCAATGCATTTCCAATCGTCAATGCACACCTCTTAAAATTAGAGGGATCACAGTGTGAAAATAAAGCCTAATATATCCACAATTAACTTCCACCCTCTATTCCCCTCCAGTGCGTAAATAACATTTATGTGCCGTGGTTTCTGTCAGCTGAACTTGCTCTACAAGGTTAGGCACATAATCAACTTATTACAACAGCCAACACACAATCTCCTTTATTCTCATTAATCTGCCAATCTCCCACAGCTTTCCGTATGTAGAACCAAATTAGTATTTATGACCTCGCACATGTGCTGCGACACGAGGAGCTCTCCATATAATATATCTCATATTCCAGGCTTGAACCCATCTAATAATGTTGACTATTGTACAGAAATAGAAGCGTTTGACTGACAATGCAGAATATGAAGACTTAAGTTTCGCATTTACACAGCATTTCATTAACATTTAGTTCTAAATGTATGAACAATGCAAAACTTAACTGGGTACTGGCGGTTGTTTGTCTGTTTCTTATTGCCTGGTTACTCATCACATGATGGGTGTCTAAGGTTGTGCTTCATGATGCATACGCACGTCAACTTCTTAAAGTCTGCAAATTGTAATAAACAAACCAACAAGGAGAGATTCTGATCCATCCGTAATCAGTTTGCAACTAAGTTCTGACAGGTCATTAATCTGTTTTTCTTACTTTTTATTTTTTGACTGGGTGTCCAGTAGTGGTTCTAGACCATCTTTACAGAGGGGGCCAGGCTGGGGCCAGCGGGTTTTTCAGAGGGGCACATTCAGGGGTGGACGAAAATCACAAAGGACAGCGGACACGAGGCCCACGGACTCGGTGACACCTGGCTTTAAAGATATCGGCAGATTTAAATGGAGCCTTCCAGGCAAAATCCAGACTATACCACAGTGTTAATGAGGGAGATGATTGATGTGGAGAAAACACATGTTTCATCAAACTGCCGAGCAGGAGGAAAATCCAGTGGAGGCAGCAGCACCACTGCACCTCTGTCTCAATTTTTGTAAACATATAGTATCTTAAAAGAATTTGTTTTTAAGATCA
>JBBBVT010000001.1:27779575-27792235 GCA_037177035.1 Craterocephalus eyresii
TTCATATCTATATTTATGTAGGCACCGTCAAATCACAACAAATTCCTTGTAATGAAAATTACTTGGCAATAAATCTCCTTCTGATTCTGATTCTGATTCTTTATAGGGTTTATCTTTCTAGCACCTAAATTCTTGATTCTTCGCAGCATAGATTCAGCAAGGTGTTGGAAACTTTCATCAGAGCTCCATGCAGACATGATAGCACCACATAGTTGCTGCAGCTTTATCAGCTCATCGTCAGGTTCTAGGAAGCGGTAGGATATGATGTGAGCTGTGTGACATCATGCATCATCCTGCTGGAAGAAGCATCAGAAGATGCTCCACTGTGGCCATAAAGGGATGAACATGGTCAGCAGCATTCTGCAGGTAGACTGTGATTTTTAAACCAGGCTTAGTTGGTACAGGGACCAAAAGTGTGATTAGAAAAATGTTCCCCATATCACTACATCACGAGCAGCCTGACCCCAACATCTGAATGTGGAGCTGCAATGGAGACTCGTCAGGCAACATTTTTCCAGTTGTCCAGTTCTGGTGAGTCTGTGTGAATTGTAGCCTCAGTTTCCTGTTCTGAGCCGGCAGAAGAGGCACCTGGTGTGTTCTTCTGCTGCCGCCCAACTGCTTCAAGGCTCAGCATGTTGTGTGTTCAGAGATGCTATTCTGACTTTCGTAAGAACCAGTGGTTATTTGAGTTCCTCGTGCCTTTCTATCATCTCTAACCAGTCTGCCCATTCTCCTCTGACCTTTGACATCAGCAACGCCTTGAAGCTGGATATTCCATTTTCTGACAGTTCTCCGTAAACCCTTGAAATTCTACTGTATGTAAAAATCCCCACTATCAGAAGATTTAAAAAACCCCAAAGCGGCCCATCTGGCACCAACAACCATGTCCTATTCAAAGTCACTTAAATCCCATTTCTTCCTCACTCTGCTCAGTTTCAGCTTCAATAAGCCATCTTGACCACATCTGCAAGCATAAATGCAACGAGCTGCTGCCATATGAACGGCTGCTATTTTGGTTGACAAGTAACCTCAACAAGTGTATCTAATAAAGTGGCCGGTGAAAGTACAGCTCTTTCCTTTCCTTCACTCCAAGGCATGCAGGACAAACTGAATAATTCATACCATTTTATAAAAACCATAATTTGGACAAGACATGAATTTTTAAAAACAAAACCAGCATTTTAGACCAAAAAAGGGTCTTTTGTCGCTCATCATTTCCAAAAAGCAACAGAAACGACACTTGAGAGACGTTGGCCAAAATTTGTGTATTTAGAAATTCAACAGACACAGAAGGAGCAACAAGTTCATCTTGTTTCAGGTGACCGACACATCATCGGTGTATATACAGTATCAGGCTCTTTGATGCTCCATTATGTTCAGCAGCTGCTCACAGGCGCTTTGGCTCTTCACACCGGCACCAGGCACGTGAGGAGAAGTCGGAGCCTTTTTTGTAAACAACAGCTGTCTGGAAATGATGTAACTTAACTACTGAACCAACATTGTGGTCTTAAGAGAAAGAGAGCCTAAACACTAGACAGATTGTTTGACATTTCAACTAGTTTCATGCTGAAATTGATAATTGGTGTGTCCATGCAGAGTGAAAAGTTCCAGGCACAATAAAAAAGGTGGGAGTGGGAAAGTGAAATACTTTAAGTCATAGACATGTAGTTTTGATCAGGGTGTAAATACAGTATTTAACTATATGAATCTGAACCTAATTTCGAAGCCTTTTAAACAGCACATCGGGCGGCTCACCTGTTGGATGCTCTTGTAAGGTCTGACTGCACAAGAGGCCTGAACATCCGCCTTTGCTGCTGCCAGAAACCTAACACTGACATGACTTACAGTGCAGTTTTAAAATCTAAGGTCTGAAAGCCGTTTGGATTTCATGACAAACTAATGAAAGAGTCTGTAGAACAAGGCAGCTCTAAACACTCATCTCATGAAATGACATGGCGAATACCAGTATACCAAACACATAGGACATCCAGGAGCAGCTACCAGGCACAATACATGTAGACATCCATACTGAAGCCTTTTTCCCACCACACAACCACAAAATACTGATGCCAAAGATAATTACAACAGCCAGAGATTTATGATCTCACACTGCGGTTGTGATGCTGATGACACTATATTGTACTTGCATGATAAATGGTACTAACGAGACACTATTTCACCAGCAACTGTGCACCAAACTTGTGTCAAAGTTAAGAAAGATGTAAAACTGAAATTAATTTGAAGCCAAGCCAACTTTATCTAAAAAACATTTTAATACTGACCTAAGTTCTGAACGGTTATAATACATCAAACCTTTTTGTTCTTGAATATGAGCATGGTTACAGATGCTTTGTAGCAAAAGCTTTAATCCACATAGAGAGCCTGGTCTGTGGCTCCACACTAGGAATGTAAACATAAAATGTAATTATCATGTTTAAATTAAGAGCAGTAGGTGCAACATGCAGGCTTTTAACTTCCTGCTCCAGCGGTAAATCAGCTTGGGGAAAAAAATTTTGCTGGAACTTGTCAAAGCAGAAGAGTGTTTGAATGTTTATGAGTGCAGTTTTGCAGAGAATTATTCTTTTCTGACATTTTGCAACATTTATTAATGTTATGTTTTTGCCATCTGTGATATCAGGCGCCTCACACAGGTCACACGTCAGCCAATGTTCAGTAAGATCACATACATTGGCCATTTATAAATGCATTTCTGTAACTTCAGGAAGATTTTCCAGGAAGTAGGGTCATTGAGGGAGTCTTTATTTTCTAAACAGGAATCTGGGGCTAAATGGAAGTCCAGAGTGGATAATTCATCTCCCAAAATGGCCATGATAGGCAGGGGGTACTTTTGGGATTATGAGGAGGGGCCTGCAGCACTGATAATCAAAATAACCTGATTTAATTTCTACCAAAGAAAACTACAAAATCACTTCAAGTTGTCCTGCAGAAATACATTTCTTTGTTTTTGTAATTACTAAATACAACATTTAAACATTCCGATCAGCTTAGAAGACCCTTTTTTACCCTTTTTGGGGCAGCATCAGAGCACTGAGATTCCGCTGACAGTAAATGTGAGACACATCCCTTATTTTATGCACACTTCAATTAAACTACAGTAATGAAACTCCTAAACAAAGCCAATTATCTGAAAAGAATGCCAGAATACATTAATTCAACATGAGTCACACGTACAAATAAAGATACTACAAATAGGAAAACCTCCAGTCGGAAGATAGGAAGTGCCAGGTTGGTCGCTCCTTAAACGCCAACTCACACGGCAGGTCCAAACAAAGAAAAATGACAACTGCAACACAATAATGACTAAAACAACCGGCTGCCGTAAGTGTAGCAAGGTTACAGAAAAGGGAAAGTAAAGTTAAACACATATAAAATTAAGTTTAAGTTAAGTGGTGACAAGTGGGAGCCTTAATCACAAAATTGGGTCTGATCAATAAAACATTCATTTTGATTATATCCCCATTTTTTCTTCACTTCTTTTTTTATTATAGGTAAAAATTAAAAAGAAAAACTTTCTAGAAATGTATATTACTAACAGATTTTCAGTTAATAAAGCTGTGTGTGCCGGTGCTGTAGTATCTTAAAAAAACTGCTAGATGTTGACAATAAAGGTAAAGCAGAACTACAAAGTTAGCTTAATGAGAGAAGGCAGCCGTCAGTCACATCCTGTCCTGGGCTGAAAAAGTAACAGAGCAGCAGATGCTCACGCCCCGATCACTGAGCCTGCTGCATCCTCAGCATCCACATGTGTGCAGATGTTCTGGCTCATATATACATACAAACATCATCTAAAACAGAAACCTGATCTCTACATTTAGCTGGAATTAAAATTATGCATCTGCCTGACGCCTTTACTGATCACTGGCATCCATCTCACTGCCTGCTTGTGGTTTCCTACTTTCATGGTCAAAATCTCACACATTAGAAATGCTTGCAGACTTATAATTCAAGTGCTGTCTTTACACTTAAAAAAACAACTTTTAATGTGAAATGTAAAAATGTAAATCTAAAACATTCATGGAATCGGTGTAGAGCAGCTGGACATCTCCCCAGACATATTCTTACATCCAAGCATTTTTTTTGATAGCAGTTTGGGTTACAAATGACAACTCTCAGACCTGACTGTCTTACCACAATAACTCCCATGGCTACATGCTGCTGAGCCAAATGCGATGAAAAAAAGGAATGAAATGGAGGTTATGAATAAAAGGATGTTTTCTTAGTCTGGAGATGTTGCGGTGGTTTTAGTCTTAATCCATGAATCCACATTGGATTCCCACCAGACCCTCATAACCTGTGTCTTGGCAGCTTCCTGCTCAGCTTTTCTCCAAGCCACAAAAAAAGAGAAGAAAAAAGAACAATACTGTGAGACATGGACTTCTTCAAAACATGTTTACACTGTTTTTCTACATACCACAGCAACTGCACGGCTTTAAACAAAGTGGAGCTCCTTAATATATTAAGGGTTTTTATGTATTTCAGCAAATTCTTATAGTAAATATCTGGGAACCAAGGCATGGATATGAATGATTTCCACTATTACGGTAAAAACGTATCATGGGGCAAAAGAAGTGCTGTATTTCAAAACCTATTTATGAGCATGAGGTTAAAGGGGGCTGTTTGATGCACATGTTGGGGATTTCTTTAGCTCTTTATACATAGAGAGGTTGTAAAGTTCACTGGCAAATGGCCAATGAAGTTATCATGATTAGTTCAGCTGTGACACTCAAGCTCATCTGGAAATGCTATACAGTCCGATCTTGGCTTCCAGGATGAGAATACACCATCATTCCAGCGACAAAGAATTTACAGTGGAAGTAACCTCAAGATGTGATGCTGTGCCTGGAAATGACATTACTGAGATCTTACAATCATCCCGACAAATATAGGAACCGTAATTAGAATACTTCAATCTACGGCTAAATTTATATGGATAACTCCTTTTGAAAATGTTGTGTGAGGACGTTCCAAATATGAGGGAAACAGAATAATTCTCTTGACAGGTTTTAAGATTGGATTGAGATGAATATCAAACAGAATCAGCTCCTGTTGCGGTTACCACGGCTACGAGCATCTGCATCCCACATGCTGGGATGCGGTGTAACATTAACTTGTTTTAATGAGCAGGGGCAGGAAACACTGCTTTTACTTCAGTCAGCACTTCAAACACATCTGTGTCTGTACGAGTCACACTGCCACCGAGTTAGCATGTGACATCCTGAGTAATGAAGGGACTGAAACACCCACTACGCCTGATTTCTGCTTTAAACCATTTCCAGAAAAGCTGGGACTTCTTCTATCTATTGCAACAAAAACTTCAAATCTGTGATTTGTTGAAAGGTTTGAAGCTTTATGTCACAGACAGGTCCAAATGAACGACTCTCAGTGTTTTTACTGACCAACTTTACTGTATTCAGCTCTTTTAATTGTGAAGGATCCCACACATTGATTAGTATGAGGTAAGGGTGCCAGGATTAGCTATAAAAAAGGAAGATCCACCAATTCCAGACATTCCCTATCATAGAATTATGGTTCAAAGAAATATCTCTTTTAAGGCTGGAAGCTTGGACACATGTGACCTTTGAGCCCTCAGATGACCCTGCATTTAAAACTGTAGCTCCACCATGTTAAAAAGCACAAAGTCCTCTTGGACGGACAAAAGATGGTGGACATGTGAGTTTATGTTTCAGGTTCAGAATATCAGGTTCTACAAGCCAAAGACGAGAAGAAGACCATCCAGTGGAAGGTGAAAATGTCAGTGTTTGTGACTGTATGAGGGTGAGTCAGAGTCTACGGTATAAATAACCTTCATAATTGTGGGGGCGCCCACATACAGTACATACAAGATGCATACTGGAGTTTTGGAGACATACACCACCTTCAAAAAATAAGTGGTAATTTTCAAAAAGTAAGTGGTTATTTTAAAATGACATACCAGAACTCATTCTGCAAGACTGACTCCAGGTTAAAGGAGGATAGAGAACAAAGCGGCAAAATTTTATGTTTAAATTTTCTGAGAAAAAAATGAAGTTGTCAGTTTAGACTTGTACTTAAATCAAGGTGGTAAAAAAACGAGCAAATTACAGATTTAAGTGTTTTCTTATCTTTCAGAAAACTGCCCAACTCTTTTCAAAACTGAGTTTATGAATCTCACTCAGCCATATAAAACAAATTAACATATGAAGCTACTGCTGCTGCTGATGATGACAGTGATGATTTTCTTATTTTCTTTTTAGTTTTAATTGTGTGAGAAGATGGGCCATGTGACTTTATTAACAGCTCAAAACTCATACATTCCTTGATATTTCACTTATGACTGTTGTATAACAGGAACACTAACTACAGTATTAGACCAACTAAAGTCCATAACCACTAATACAAACCCAAGTTTTGGTTTTTGGAAAGTAATAATTAGGCGTTCAGTTCCAAAATGAATCATTATTTAAACTGGACAATGTTAAACCAAAACAAGAGGACAGAAAAGCTGAGGCCCACAGCAGTAAAGTCAGGCTAGTTTTTCCAGTAAGATAAATGAGTTGTCTCCCCAAATCTAATCTAGTTCAGAAAAAGATATGACCTAATCAAAAGTGGTTTTGGTCAGATGTCATCTGCACGTTGTCCCCCAGAGACACAAGCACCAGCATTTGCAGCTTTGTAAGAGACATCGGCAACAGTGGCAAGACCTTTGATCCCAACAGTAAAAAGAGGCCTCATCCACCCCACAAACTGCCTTCACAGCCCTGAGCAAATGCCTCAGCGCCTTCGTTAGAGGCTCATGTGCTTGTAAAACACTCCGAAATAGCTTGGAGTGTGGTGAATCTTTTGCCATCAAAATGTTTAGGGTTTCTCCCGACATCACTGCTCTGGTTTGACTGGAGCGTTTTGGGAGCAGAAGGACAATACAGCCTCTGGTGGGCACCGCAAGGTGGTGAGTTGATTCCCACGGTGAGCAAAGTAACCACAGGGGCCTCGCTGATTGTTGTTTTATCAAATTTCAACTGCTTCATCCATTCAAGTAGAAATTAAGGAATTGTTCAAGATAAAAAAAACATCAAAATTCGCCTTAGAGTTGTCTGTAAAGAATATGTTGGCAACAGTAGTTTACTCAACAATGAAAAGTGATTCTTATCCTTTTTATTTTCATCATCTATCTACATTTGACTGGCGTGTAGTTTAAAGCCCTATAAAGCCAGTACAGACATCTTCATCTGGACCTTGGCACTTTGTATGCCGGTTTATATGATTAACCTCGGGCTTCTCACATCGGTCTCATTAATCTTCAGTAAACACCAGTCATCTGAAGCCCAGCTGAGCCCCAAGCAGCAACCAACTAATCCAGACTCTCAGTGTGTCCCTCATACTGTTCCAAGCACATCTTTATAGTCCCAGGACAGGCTTGAGTCTCCAAGTCTTGCAGTAGATGAGAAATATAATCCCACAAGCAGCCAGTGAATGCGCTGTGGAAAAATAAACAGCTCAGAGAGCAAGCAAAGCCACAGCGAAAACAGCAATACTGTAAATACTTCCACTCGAAAGATGGATCACAGGATTGCAGCACTGCACAAACACCGAGTTACTGACTGACACTGGCCAGCGCTGCTCACAACCGCAAGAAACGGGCTGGAAAGGAGGCCCGCCGCTCGTCACATCCATGGTCCTTTCCCTTTACATAAGACTAAGGTTCATCACTGCACCACAGAAAGAGGGAAAAGATTCGACCACAAATGTCCAAACTTCACAGTTAAGACTCCCAAACACCCTTTAAACTGAACAGAGCATTATGAGAAGCCACTCTCCCACGCTCCCCCAGGTTCCTCCTGGCCCCAGCAGAGGTGATCCTACCTGTGACCGCGGCTTCCCCTGCACACGCATGTGGAGGCAGACAAGCAGCAGAAGAGCCAGCCCTGACAGCATTCTCTCATGTGATGTTCGACCAATCACTCGGGCTTCCACACTAGTCCGGTGGCTGCTCCTGTCAGCCTCTTCCTCGCCTCTGCTGCTCACAGAAAGTCAGAAGAGCCCTCTAACTCCAGAAGTGATCTCTGAGAGCTCCCCGTGTAAACTGAGCTGGGGGAGGTGCAGCAAGGGGAGAGGAGGGTTATTTTTTCTTTTTTTTTTTTTTTAGAGAGAAGAGGGACTGAGAGGTAGCAAATGAATTGGAGGGTGGGAAATGAGGGAGAAAGTGGAATGAGGCAACCACCACTGACAGTGCACTTGGAAGTCAGCGAGGAAGTTTGGGGGGAATATTTTCAATGTGACAAATAAGTGAGGAAGGAAACGCAACAGAGGCTAAAATGAAGATCTAAGCAAAATCACAAATGTGAATTCCTGAACACACCTAACAAGTCGGGGGTCATCTTTATGCTTGTACACTACATGTTTAACATTAATAATAAATATAAACCTTACAGTGGAAATTGTGAAAAAAAACAAATAAGAAGGAAAGAGAAATAATTGAATGTTCCGCTTCAAACACAAGCAGTTCAGCTACACGCTTAAAGAACAACTGCTGCAGCCAAAAAGACTCATCGGAGTGGCTTTCCACTATTGTTTCCACAACATTAAATCCCAACTCATTCTGACATACTGCACTGTAGAGTCCACTCTGCACCCTTGCATCGCACAGTTGGTTTTCTCATGATACTGTATACTGACAGGCTTAGGACATTGGGGACATTGCGGCTGGGACAATATTTCTGTAGGCTACAAAGACCATTCTGCAAGACAGGCCTGGAATAAGCATACAGCGACATAATTGAAAACTTTCCTGTTTTGAAGCCATACACAGAGACCACAACAGGATCCTCTATGCATTTTTATATACTGTAGACTGAATCTCTGATGGGAACACATTATGGACTTACAACAAGGGGAGTCGGGGAGATGTACGTGTATCGTTGTTTGAAATATAGTATGCCTAGAATAAAATAAAATAATTGGAACAATAGGCTAAGTTAAAAAATTAAGAAAAGCTCTTATTTTATAAGATATTACACTGTTAATACACTATCAAAGTCCCAACACAGCAGTCCCTGACAGCATCTGTTTTTCTTCACGGTTTTAACACACAAATGTTTTACAGCATTAAAATGGCTTGGGATTACACCTTTTCCTCACTGAAAACATTAACATCTCAGCATCGACTGCTGTTTGAATAATACTTTGTCAAATACTCCACTTCAGTTTCTGTTATTGTCTCTGTTACTCCTGTGATGGTCGGAGGCGCTGGAGGAACGTTTTTATATTTCACTCTAGTGTTCAGGCTATTGGGTTAAAAATTACAATAAAACCTACTTGACTTAGTGAATAAGGATGTGATGATGCAGATCTGTACCTGACCACATCTCCACTCATATTTACTTAAAGGGACAAACCCTGACTCAGCTGTGTCATTTGAGTAGAAGTGTAATAATAGTAATGCTTTACCTTTCTGTTACTATAAAGTATGAGCAATATCACACATCCAGTATGCTGGGCAAGTACCAGCATCTGCAGCTATGGAAGCCTTTTAGCTGCTAAATGGCCAAGCAACAGAAGCTAAAAGCTGCTTAAGAGCAGAGAACAGTATTAGCTAGTAGTACAGCACAGTACTAACTGGAACAGCAGGGCTATGACAGCGCAGTATAAGCTAACAACCAGTGTAACAACAGTTGCTAGCTGAGTAGCAACAGCTAGCATGCCAGAGTTGTTAACTGCTGCTTACTTACTAACTCAGCCATTAAGTAAAGCTTGATTATTAATTAAATGACTTACAAGTCCTTTCATAACTATACAACACTGATATGACAAAAACATGCAATTTGATTTAATGGAATATAGCGACATTCAACAGTAGCCTATGGGAGTTTTAAATGACTGTTTTCAGGTATTTTTCAGTAGGCCGACCACTTCTGGCAATTCTTGGGTGATATTCAAACTCAGGGTTGGCAGTCTCTCAAATTAACTACATACAGGAGCATGAACTCTTTATTGCTCTTACTTTCATACATCTGGAAATTAGCTGTTGTGAAAATGAGGGTTCTGAAACTGCAGCCCTGAAGCAGCAGCCTCCAGTTATGCAGGTAGGCTACCTGCTACTTGTGTTGTTGGATGTCCTTACTCCTAGGAAGCATCTTGTTTATTCGGACTAATCAGATGTTTTAGTTGGTTTTCTTTTTTCAGAGCGAATGCAAGACCAAATAGGGATAAAGTTCTGAATGAGATCAAATGTTATGCTTTAATGCCACCGCAAACCCAACAGCCACTTGTAACACAGGTGATGGACATTTGGCTTTGAGAATAAATTTAGTCACAAAGCCAGTATGGCAACCACTAACATTTACAGCATAATTATTTATTTATCCTTTACCTGATCAAAGGTATCATCACAACCCTGAATATTCCATTACAATTAATACACACAGCAATGAAGTGTAGAGATGAAATGTCACTTCTAAGGTAGCCTACTATTAGTTTCATACAGAAGAAGTATGCAGGTTCTTTTGGAGTCTACTGCTAATTACTGATAATAATAAAAAGTGTTTTTTTTATCATCTTAATTTTTCTTATTAGAAATTGAACCACCATATGATTTATTGAGATACAATAATGTCAAAGGTTTAGAGTGAAGCCATTAAGTTGTTATAGTTTTCAAAAGGCTTTTTCTTTTTCAAAATGTTAAGAGACAAAGACCTTGTAGCCAATTTGGTGGTTTAGGACATGCTGACTTCTAAAAGCTTTGTGATTCATTGGGCAAAAACGTCATCATAAAAAAAGCAACCAAAGCTGTCAAATAAACATTATGGAAGAGATAGTTAAATATTTCCCCCTGAAATGTGTGGAGTAAAGGTGTGAAGTAGCCAAAAACCCAGAAAAACACAAGTACAGTACAGATTTACTCAGCTGCTCCTCATAAAATTATTAGCTACTCTGAAGCTTGGGACTTCAAATTTATGTGTACACTCGCAGGTATTAAGTGAACCAAACACACTGCCAAATATTTCCTCGGTAATGATATGTGTGTGTTCGCTAATTTCCTAATAAATCAAGCCCCTCCACCTTTCGCTACCATTCTGTAAAGTTGTTTCAGAGAGTAAGTAGAGGCACTGAGTGCAGGAAGGAGGAAGGATCTCCACACCTGGATGTGACTTGGCTTATGCTGGAACAGTGTCAGCTGAGGCACAAACACATTCAGGCACACACAGACACGACTACACGCCGTCTCTATGCAGCTAAGTGACAACAATCTCTTCCATCAAACGCAGCTGCAGACAAGCAGGAGGGGGAGTTCCCACCTCAGCAGCCCATTCATCATGATGAACATACTGCCATTGTCTCCTCATCTCCTGATGTGTCTCTGATCTGGATAGATCTCTTTATGGAGGCCAAACTGACTCTCCAATACACCCGTGGGCCTTTGTCTCCATCTACAGCTGGATCAGACCTGAGGCAGCCTTGGCTCCAGAAGCCTAATTCCCCAGTCTCCGGCCCACACACGTACGCGCTGTGCTCTCCAGCAGGTGGGCTCGGCATTCGTGTTGTCAAGGTCCGGCAGACCTACGCGCATACCGCCTTTCAGCCTCTTTTGTTATGTTTTCACACTTCAAGCAGGAATAGCAGGGGACACTTTTAATTTCACCATGCTTCATACAAAAGAAAAAAAAATAGGCAGTCACATCTCCAGAACATCTCAAATCCATTCATTCCAAAACGTTCGACACTCCTGCTAACTAGATCAGCAAAAGTAACCAAAAGCAGAAATTAGGAGGAGGAGAAAACACATGATTTCTGTGCATCTGGGATATATATTAGTCAGCAAGGCCAGACATGTAGGTCCCATGATCGTTCCCTTAGAGCAACGTGTTTGAAGAAGGCAAGAGAGGAGTGGAAGAGGGCGGGTTAATGAATAAAGCAGCTCTAGAGAGAAACTGGGCTGGCAGAGGTAAGGTGTGGCTGGAGGAAGCAGCTCTGTTTTTCTTTGGTTTGAAGGAGTAAAAGAGCTCATGAAGATGTGAAATTGTCTTTGTATACTAGATATTTCCTATCATGCATCATCCTAAAATAGCCACAGATGCTTCACTTGAAGAGTAAATTGTATTAAATGCTGCAGCAGCTGATGTCAAGCATCAGCTCTTCATTTCTGCCTGAGCTGTTTATAAGCCTGCTTCACTGTTGTGTATTCTTATTTAATTATCACTTGAAAAACAGTCAATAATTTTGACATATCGTACAGTAATAAATATTACAAATGCAATACATCTCAATGATCCTTATTAAATACTTCAAGAGATTTTGTTTGACTGCTGTCATAGGAGTTATTTGAAAAGTATCTGTGTTTTTTGTTTTTTTTTGTTTTTTTGGGGGGGGTCTGTTTTTTTTGCATGCTATTGTGTTGATGAAATTGTATGAACCCCATCAAAGAACCAAAAATACCTGTTTTACCGCCTGTGCTACTGGAAGCATTGCATAACAAAGGAAAGATGAAATCAGAAGATTTCTGGGGCATTTCAGAGCTAAATTTGTTACGCAGTAGAAAATAAATGTATTATAAATGTATAACATTTGCCTAAATAAATTTTAGGCAAAGGTGTTGAATCTTTAGGGAAGACCACAACCTCAAACACACAAACAACAACTCAAAGTAATGTCTGACAGGTCAGTCTG
>JBBBVT010000001.1:27820179-27831801 GCA_037177035.1 Craterocephalus eyresii
GCTGGAGCCTATCCCAGCTGTCAAGGGGCGAGAGGCGGGGTACACCCTGGACAGGTCGCCAGTCTGTCGCAGGGCGGGGCATGCACCTATATCTAGACAAACGGAACACACAGTATACCTATGCATACTGAATCACGCTCATTAATAAGCAGCTGTATTTTTATCATATGTAACAAAATCTGCTTATAATAAAACCCCGAAACTGACTCTTTGCTTTCCAAATTCAAACTTACAGATTCGCTGATGTGTCCCTCCAAAATGATTGGGTTATTCATAGCCAACACAGTATGACTTTATGTAATCAGCTGCTGCTCAGCCACGTGGAGCTGAGTAAAGACTGCTGTCGGTGCTCCATCTCTGTGTCTGCATGCCGTCACTAGTCCTGGAGTTCTTTCAGTCCTTTTGGGACTAAACTTCTCTCGCAGTGTTGGCAGCTGTAGTCCCATAAACTGTCAAAGTGTGTCAGCACGAAGCAGTGGTGCTATCAGAGTTGTTGAAAAGAAACTAGCTGAAGCTTTCTGGCAGCAGACGTTTGCATCAAGAGGCTTCCTGCAAAAAGCAAAATACAGCTCTTGAAGGTAGATATTCCCAAAAAAAGACTTTCTATGCGGCAGACCTGTTTGGATCAATCTAAGCACTCCAGTGGAATGGATGCTGAATTGTCCTTTCTTATCAGTGTTATGGTAGAAGAAAGATAAAAATCACCAGGGATGATGGAGCACTTCAGTAGGAGTTTTGAGATGAGCATGTACATTCAGACAAACAGCAATAAAAATGCTTTTAAATCTTCTGGTCTGCAAATCTGTGAAGGAGATAAAAGCTCATGTAGGATATCACCTGGTGTCTGTGATGGTTTAAAGTCAAATACCTGGGAGTAAGGCACCGATCTCCAGTGGTGGAGATGACATAGGACAGCAGTGCCTGTCAATGTGTCTGTGTGAAGCCATTTGCCGCTTCATCTCCCTGCAGTTGCTCCCCTGGGTTGGTTCTTCTAACTCGCCTGATTAAAATGGGTTAAAACATTTTTGTAGGATGGCTTCAGTGAGGAGAGCAGAAACGCGTGAGAAACAGGTGAAGCCTCTGCACCTTCAGGGACATTCCAGTCTTAAGAATTCACAGCACTTAGAGGACCCTTCATCATTATTAGACTCTACTCACACTCGCTCACTAACACAGGAGAGAGCAGTGGCCCACGAACGGCCGACAACTCTGTCTTCCAAAGCGAATGCAGAGGTGGGTTCGTGCTCATTCACAGGAGAACGCTTGCACGTGCGATAAAGCAAACCTGACTGGAGGCCTGACAGAACATCTTCACTCCTGTAGGATAAAAACAACCATTCAAACTACGCACACAAACTTTGCTAATGCAGAATTCTTTAATACGAAGTACAATACAGAAAACCAGTGGTAAACAAAAAAAAAAACAGCCTTGTCCTTTTTGTGCCCAACTTTTTTTTTTTATGTCAGGCGGGACAACGTGAGAGGATGATGCGTGAGGCTGACTATAGGACAGAAAAATCATTCAAGTGTCCAGAAAAAGAGACAGGTCATTTTCAGCTGATGATGGTGACGTTACGAGGAGTCATTAAAATGGCTTTTAAAGTGCAGAGGATGCTCAGTAGCGATGGCGACGCACAACAGGCTGATAAGTTCATCGAACTTTCGTCAACTATGATTCTGCTCTGAACTCTGAAGAATTGAATTGTGGATTTTCAGTGAAAACCTACATTCAGTCAAAATGTCTAGAGATGGACAATTCTTCAGACATCTTTAAAAGAGGCTACATCCATCTTCAGACAGAGCCTCCATCTGATAACCAATCAAATCACTTGGTGATGATGCGTTATAGATGGAGAGTGAAATGGGAAAAGCAGTGGGAAGCAACATCCATGTGTGCATGTGTATGTGGTCTAAAAGTGAGACTTTGGTCCTTTTCACTTGGTCTCAGAGAGCTTTGCTAAACTGGCTTGGCGGAAAGCCGCTCGGTCCCTCATCTCCAGCACGCAGTCTCTCACCATCTCTGCAAACATGGACGGCCAGAGTTTGTGCAAAGCCTCGCCCTTCAGATTGGTGTCAGATGCCCTTTGGACCAACTCCTGGAGGTACTGCTCGATCATGGCCGCGCGCTCCGATGCTTCCACCGCACCGTCCTGGTAGAAGACAGAATGATGTCAATGCGAGGGGAAAAATGAAAAGACAATTATGGAATTAGCCTGCTTTTCCATATTAGATGTAAAGCAGCCACTGTGACATCCCAAAGATACCTTGTTTCATTCTGCACCACACTAATGCTTTCTTTTGACCATATGGTAAGACGTCACTCAGGGATTCTTTTCTCAGCAGATACAATGTATTTGGATCCCTTTAATTAGCTTCTGTTGATGTAATTATTCTGGGATTGATGACGTAACTTCATGTACATAAATGACATCTGAAGAAGAGAAAACTTGATTTTAAATATATTTTTTCTTTGTAACCCACTTATTTTGCAGTGTCTTCAGCTGTGAATTTCCTGTTTTATCGAAATGTTTTGTTATCATTATCTGATACAAAATCTGTCAGTCAATTGCAAATTCAGTTTGAGAGGAACTTCAGCTGTAGCATAACATGTATTACTTAGTTTTAGCATTCTGGACTTCAATTTCTATGGTGACTGAAAAAAGGGCTTAGATGATATCAATAAATACGTTGTTATGAGATCCATACCAGATAAAATATGTGCACCCACAACCCGTTGAAAGCAAGCAATCAAAGAGAAGGAGGCGACCTGAACAGGCAGATGAATAGTAAGAGAGATTAATTTCATACCAGAGTCAGAAACTAGTGTCCCATCTGCAGAAATCTGTCAATCACTTCACTTCATCTCAGGAGATAGAAGTCAGCTCTATTCCATATAAAACAGGATGAAACTGCATTAGTGTCATTGTCCTAGTAGCTTTAAGATTTATCCTCTCAGCTGCTGAGTGAGCCAATCCCATTTATCTATAACAGGGGAATTAAGGGGTGAGCAAAGATTTAAGTAATACATAAGAGCAGTGTAATCATCTTAGTTGTGTTTGAGAACCCCCAAACATGTGGTTTATACTAAATGTGATTACTACTGTGTGGAAGATCCAGCTCTTCTTGTCACAGAGTACATAGACCATTAGGGGTGGTTAGTGCTGTGCCTACACAATGTGTGTGTTTGCATGGTTTTTCCATGCTACTCCTGCTTATTCTCACAATACAAAAACATGAATGTTGGTCGGTATAAACTAACTCTAAGAGCAAGTGAGTGTGAACTGCTGTTTGACTCTGTTGTGGAGAGCAGCCTTGTTTTACTGGGAATCAGAGTGGTGTAAAATAAAATCATATGCAGTGTTGAGATGTCTCATCTGTCCAAACATCTGTGATTACTTATGTCTGTTTGGTAAAACCTCTGTGTGGTGATTCCTCTGATTCGGTATGATGAGCTGTACATTGATTGAGTTAAAGATACTAGAACCTAAATTTGTTCCAAATTACCACTAGAGTTTAATTCAGTCATCTTTTACACCTGTCTCTAGTCTGCTCAGCATTACAGCTGCACTTCAAGTGGCACGTAATCTGCTCCCTGTTGTTGCCGGCTGGTCAGAAGACAGATGTGGACGTTTGAATATGAATTCAAACCAAATGAAGTTTCAGTACCGACTGGTTTTGTAAAATCTTTGTAAAATGAAAAAGCAGTAACCTCAGGGCTCTCTGCACTGCAGTCCCTGCTTGGGTAGTTAAACAGTGCTCTGCTCAAGCCTTCTCCCAGGAGCTTCCCATTATCCCGCAGCTCCTCCGGACTCAACCCTGCCCGCCGGCCACGCCCCTCCAACAGGAATTGCAGCTGCCGCTTCCTTTAGGGTGCAGACAGAGACAAAAGCAGAGTGAGCCTGACAGAGTGAAGGACAGCTGATCATGAAACATGAGTCAGTAAACCAGCACAAGAAAGGTGTGACCATCAAAGAACCCTCTCTCACCTTCAACTTGTTGAATAAATAAGATTGTGACAGAAGATGCTGCACAAACATGAATGCACTTACACAAAGTCTTAATGGGGATGTAAACCACATCAAATGTTGCAGCCATTCAGTTTGAGCTCTCGTGTGATTCATTTCTGCACCAACATGTTCACCAGGTCACTGCCAGGATGCTGAGACTTCCACATGTGGCTGGAGGCAAACATTCCACGCAGGAATATAGAGCTTGTAAAGGCGCTGTGTCTGTGTGAGGGGATGAACATTAGTTTTTTTTTCTGTAATGGCATTTAAAAAAGAATTTTGAGGAGAACAATACTTATGATTAGGAAAGTCAGGCCGAGCAAAAAGCTGTTATTGTGTAGGCAAAAAAAGTAAAACTGCATGAAAAATGTATCAATAGTTTTAAATTGAGATAAAAATGCAATTCAAAGCTTGTTATGTAATTTCACCATCAAAGAGTCGATTGCATCTATTTAAGGTCTGCGGAACACATGTATTTAGTTGGAGACAAGTTTTTATCCACCAGCTGCATTGAGCTTGAAAGCAGGTGCTTTCAGTCTCACTGAAATGATCACATGTGAGATTAAGTAATTCAGCTTTCCCTGCAGGAATCGGAGGGAACAAAGTCTACATTGTCAAATTCAGTTAGTGCTTCCTAACCTAAAATGCTGATTTTAAATAATTTTACAAAAACGTGAGGGTATTGTTGGGCTTTGTTGGCAGCCGCAGATAGGACACCTTGTAGTAGCAGCATCCCAGTGGGAATGGATCCTTAGACCCTGGGAATGTTACGGCCTTTCTCTACTTACTGACCTCGGCAGGAAACCTGACACCTCAACAAGTTTTTTAACCCGTCGAACAATGAAACAGCACACAACGACAAAAATGGAAACATGGAACATGAACTCTGCAACGTTCTGTCGTTTTCTATTCAGCTTTTCTCTCTGAGACATAACAGGAAATAACTCAAACCAGACTTGCCTTTATTTTGTGTGTGAAATATACAGTATGATCCCAAGTTTTCTGGAGTAAGACCACAAATCTGTGTTTATATTTAACACAGTTGCCCAATTTTAGGGGGAATTAGGATTGTGACATCTGTGTAACAATTGGATGTAAATGATCTATGCAGAAAAGAGTCTGAATGCAGCCGTCTGTGACGATATGAAAACAATCACAGGCTTCAGGCTGTTGTGTATTATCTCACTGTTACAGGATGAAGTTAAATCAGGCTGATTAGCTGTGTCATAATTCAGCATGGGGAACAGAAGACCTGCTGACCTCTTCAATGCTCAACATAATGCTAGAACGCAAAACAAAAAGTCACAGAGAGACTTGAGGGATTTCACTCCAACTAAATTCAACCTCATTTACAGCTGCACATTGTTGTCCTCGACTCAAGAAAATAATTGAACAGTTTCAGTTGAGCAATTAATTTCTTCAGTTATTGGCCATCAGAGCGGGAGCTGAACCAGTCAGATAATTCAACTTCACTATTTGCCAGAAGAAACAAAAACACTGTGAACAGTTTAGCTTTTGATCTTTCTTGACTCTGCCTCTGCCTTTCTCTGAGAAGTTTTTAAGAAGCAGAGACATCTTATGCGTGACAGGTTCAGCTGACTTTTGCTTCACAAGGACTTTTTTTATTGACCCAGAGTGACAGACCTCAAACGATTTTGGCTGGGGAATCAGAGGAATGTTTGTGTCCAAGTGCCAAGTACCCACCCTTACCAAGGAAGGAGACACATAGTCTAATTCCCCTGGCTCCTCGGTGCCAGGCTCTGTCTCACTGTTCTGCACTAAACTCAACACACACACACATAAAAATGTATTATGCACGCCGACATGCACACACATGTACAACCTACATATTCAGAAGCTTAAGGACACGGAATATTTCACACATTCTTGGTACATCTAAACAAACAGCACAAGCACTCTGAAACACAACACACACCTGTCACCGACATGTGGTTAAAGTCATGGCTGAGTTCTCACCTGGACTCCTCCAGCAGGAGGAGGAGCCGGCAACGTGGAGTTTCGATGGCTGCTATGTGACCCAGAGTCCCAAACACTCGCTCTGCAGCGATCACATCATTCATGGTCACCTGAGGTTGACACAGAGCAGTACAAGGGAGATGGGTTTTTACTGAATGTGCATCTAAAAACAAGACTTCCACTTAAAAAAAGTGAAGCTGTGTCTTGTAAGGTTTATTAGGCACTTTAAACAGATGCAGAGGTGTAAGACATAAGCTGCAGAATGAAAACACGCAGCAGCCATGAGCTAATGTACAGATCATCTTTCAACCTCAAGTCTGAAAAGAGCGGTTTTGTTTTATTTGTTGCCAGGGTGCAACAGTGCTTTAGGTGTTCTACAAATAGACATAGTCTGACTTGATGACGGTATTACCTTGCAGAGGAGAGGTTGTTTTATGTCCTGTATTAGGTATAAATCAAATTAGTAAATGGTCAGAAAAAGCTCCAATGTTGAGGTAATATCTTTAAGTAACAATGCAGGACACAAAGACTCAGAATTGAAGGCATTTTACTTTTTTGAGGCAAGTTACATGACTTTAGCCTCACATCATGACTGCTTAAGTTGAACTTCAACTTACTACTACTTATTGGCTGGAAAATACAGCTTTATAATGTTCACTTAATACAAAGCTTCATGTGTATAAAAGAAGTAACAATACTTATGAGAGAATTTTATGACTTCTGCTTCCTTTTCTTGTCATTTCTCCAAAAGAGCTTCAGTATTTTTTGGAGTCCGGTCAGGAGAGGTGTATCCATTTTATGTATTTTTTTATTTTATTATTTTATTTAAACAGATCCAGTTATCATATAATCCCCACAGCATCCTACCTGACCAAACATTTATGGGTCAATTTGCAGCTTGAAAATAGAAATGAAATTCTCAACATTGATGCAATGGGAGCAGCTGGTTCTCACCTCCTGGCCGTTGATCCGCTGGAGGTTGAAGTGGTAGAGGCGGTAGATGATGAATGAGCGCCACAGAGCCAAACTGACCACTGGATTGCCCTCTGGGTGGATGGTCAGCTGGTCCAGACGCCTCACCTGAGCCAGGGCCGCCAGCTGTGGCAGACGATTGATGTTGGTTTCCAGGAAGATCAGATGCTGTGGAGAAAGTGAGAAGTTGTTGTTCAGAACAAAATATAACTGATGATGTTGTATGTCACTGATTATGGCAACAAAGACTAAAGGTCAGCATTATGGGGGATGTTTACATTGAATAAACTATCTTCATATCAGTAGAAAATATCAAATTGGAGGCCCACGGTTACACTTGTGTGTACCGCATCTTTAATTATCTGCAAAGATGAGATGACTTTAGTTTACTTTGGGAAAACGTCCAATGGTTTAATGTCTTGCCAAAAGTAGCCAATAATTAAGGACTATCAAGGTTATTAGAAGCTTGAAACTTGTTTTAACACAAATAAACTTGCATGGCATGCCTGAAAAAATGATTGAAGAATTATGTCAACAGCAGGCCTCACCGACAGATTTGGGAACTTGACCCTAATTCTTGGCAGTGTAGGTACGATAGCATCAAAGCTGATGTAGCGAAAGGTTATAACAGTGACAGCACCAGCCGTCTGAGCACCCCAACCCCTCTCCAAAGCCTCCAGGGCTCCAAGTCCAAATAAGCGCAGGGTATCTCCATCCAGCTCTGCCAGGTGACTATCAGACAAGGACAAGCTCTGAACTGTGCCGATCCCTGCCTCCACAAGCCTGCAAAGTATGCACACAGACACGAAAATACTGCTTGTTAGTCAGCCTTGGTATGAATGAACAGAATGTGTTGCCTTGTGAAACCTGAAAACAGCCTTTTCTCTGTAAATGCTGTTTTATAGACATTTGTGTAAAAGTCCAGGCATTGTGCTCAGAGAAGGAAAAAGGTAGAGAGAGTCATTGGCTTCATCATTGTCCTCTCTGAATTCCCTAATTGTTGCTCTATATTCTCCTACACAACAGCTGAAGTGCCCTTTCCTGATAAGAGAGTCGTGAGAGTATAGAATCTGTGCAAGTCTCAGGGACACATAATCTCCCTGCCCGAGCCCATGTGCTCAGTCTTCTTGGTCTGCTGACACTCAGGGGACTTTTAAGCATTGCAGGGCATTAGATGGCTACTAGCTGCACACTACTCAACACTGACCACTCAGAGTTCTGCCCGCCAACAAATTTATGAGGTTTATTCCTATTTCACACTCACCCAATCACTCTGTAACCGGGAGCCAAAGTGGTTGGAAGACTAATCCTTTGATTGCACAAGCCTAATCCAAGATTCTTTTTGAGACCAATTTTTACTAAGCTTGTGTTTGAGTAGACAAGCTTACAGTACGTACTGTAAAGGGAGGGGGAACAAGCCAAATTTGCCCAGATCCGACCTCACTCTGCAGCGCAAATGGCTCTTCTCTAACAAAAACCCAATCAAAGACTCGCAAAATTAAATGAATGATGAAAGTGTATTAGTAGGTAAATGAGGAGAGGGTGAGGAAATAAGATCAGAAAGAGGTTCAAAAGGAGGGACTCAGTCAAATCAACCTTGCAAAATTCAAATAAAAAGGAAAAGAATCAAGAAACATAATGAAAAAACTAATGTTTTGATAAATGAGGACATTGATAGCTGATGTTTAATCACTTGGGATTTGACATCAGGTCACATCACATGGGATGGATGCTGAGGGGATGGATGCTACTTTTGCTTCTGAGTTACTTTATCTCATTCAAACTTGTCTCAATAGATGTGTGGAAGTCTAGGATAAGGGTGGATCATAAACTGTTAGTCCCCTGGAAAAGGCCCCTTGTGTGGGCTCTTAAAGTAAAGGGTGTGTATGTTTTGTTTTTCTTTTACCCTACAACACTAACGCCTTGTGAGCAACCATTCAGAACCAATGCAGATTAACCCAGCAAGTGTTCTTGGGTTAAAATTACAGCCTGCCTTAGAGTTTGGTCACTTAGAAACCAGTTGTAAGGTAAGAGTAAGGTTTTTGTAAAACTACAGCTCATTGTGCATTATGCCAGCCTGCAAACACAAGAACTAATTATTCATGCACCCGCTCGAGTCACTTGGCAACGAACTGCTCAGTGATGTGCAGATGTTGTGTTTCTCAGTAAGAAGTAGGTATTTTGAAAGCAGTGGGCATTCCTCAAACTTTAGACGTGTCTGATTGTAAATCACCAGTTTGTTTATGGGTTAAGACTAGGAACTGAGTTGGGGTTAGGGTCAGAGTGAGGTTAGAGGTTAGGCTGCGTTTAAAATTTACAATCTTCCACAGAAGCGAAAAAATCAAAGGAAATAAATTAAATTTATTCACTAGGAAATCAGTGAAGATTTATCAACCTCATCTTGAGGATCCCAGTCTGTTCAGATCAGCTATTGTATTTTCTGTCAAACATTACATTAAACATCAAACATGACAAACCTTTAACACAATCTAAGCTGCTTTGTTTCTTCAAATAACTCAACAAAGACATTTATATAACATTTTTCAAGCACAACTACAACCAAAGTGTTTCACAGAGGAAAAGAAGTGAAATATGGGACTGCTGATGAGTTGTTTGTTAACAGCAAATCACCACCCTGGAGGGAGTTATTTTTACTTACAAATATATGATGGAACTACACAGCAAGATCCAGTTTTCTAAGTATAAAGATACTGATGTTCTGTGATTACACACACAGTGCAGCAGGGTAAAAAAAACTTGTCATTATAGGTTGATGAGGATCTGTCCTATATACACCAACTTGTTGTGTCTGATTACTTGAATAAAATTAAACTTATAACCCAATAAAACTCAGTAGAAGTTGTAATCGAAGTGTTCTCAAAGCTGGTATCCAGATTGCACAAACTGTAAGCTCATGATCCTCCATGCATCATGTACAAAGTCACTTAATCACGTATCAGCAAATGCAGTGTGGGGAGGCATTTAAATGAATGGAAATGACATCGGACAGCCATTCCAGTCTATAATTTTCACCAGCTGCTAACACCAGCAAGCATTAGACATTTCTCTTAATACCACAGTTAGAAAACAAACATCTGTAAGAGTGATGCCAGGATACCAGGAACAGCAACAGTGAAAACTCTGGTTCCCTGGTACATAAACAACTTATAAAGCTGATGTTGAAACTGACCGGGATTGCAGTTTTAGTAAAAACGTATCTAAATGTCATTAAAAATGTCTTGATGTCATTAAAAAAAAAAGATTTAACTTAAAAAAATCTTAGTAGCAACTGATGCATCATTCAAATAAAATCTAAGCGCTTTGACTCACAGCAAGTAAGCTCTTTAAAGTTTTAAAATCAGAGCTCATATCAAACAAAACATTACATCGTGAAGCCCGAGTATGTCCTCCACACATAGGGACTAATATATGGAACAGAACAGTGAGGCACCAAACCCTGAAAGGCAGTCTAAACATCAGGATTTTCCACGCCTCCAGGATGAAAGATTGACAAAGGTAGTAAATCAGGAGGAGCTGGAGAGTGGTGCAGGAGATGGAGCATTACATGAACAGAAGTCACATGAAGAATGAGGGTAACTTCTGTACGCCTGGAAGTTTGCCAACAATCAGAGGGTTGCCAGATAGCCCTGAACCTCATCATGGCATGGGCCCGCCAACAAATACTGAGCGAAGATGAGAGAACAAGGCAGAGAAGATACAGTGAAGAATCTATCACAATTGCAGGGATCTCTCTCTGGCAACAACAGGCTAGCAGTCTAATTCAGCTAAGGCTATCATACTTAATCCTACAGGACTATTGTAAATGACATCTGTCATCTCTCAAAAACGTAATTCCCCGTAAAGACATAGCTTGTGCACGTCTACAGCTGCCTTAATAATGTGAAGCAGTCACACTGTCTGAGCTGTCATTACAACACAGCATTCTTGTGTAATCAGAAGTGAAACATTTGTTAGTTTGGTGTTTCACGTTTCATATATGGACTCAAAATGTAGGATCCTGAAAACCTAACTGTTTGCTATCCCAACACAAGCATTTAATAATAGCACAAGCACCAGTCCATATCTTTGCACTCTGTCTTATCTCACTATAAAAAGTCTGTGTAAAAACTCTTCTAATGAAATTCACCACTCTTACATATCTAAAGGAGCTTAGGTTAGATAAATAGCTTGGAAATGGGTAAAGTTGGGCCTGCACCAGAGTCACGGTTTGGCAACAACATATGTTACGGTCCCATAAACTTTTAGGAACATAAAAACACTATCAAGCTACAATTGGCACAAAGATTCATTCCAGTTTCTTTCCAACTTGTCACCAAACTGGGGCCCGTTAATATCAGGCAGAAATGATATAATGCCAACCAATAAATCCTGTGATCCCTTTAAATGAAACAGAAGAGCTGATATGTAAATAAGACAGTAGTGTTTACATGGAAAATGTAAATAGATAAGATGGGCACCAATTTCTTTGATAACGACAGGTGCAGGGTCATTTTCTCCTGTTTTTTTGTTATGAAGCAATATTTTTGCGGTAATGTACCACTTACTGTGGCTGTGACCTACATTTAGCTCTGTTGTGCCATAAAGTGATCGTCTGCCAGAAACTGATCAAGGGTCGCGGGAGCGCGCACAGCCTCTAAATGCCGTG
>JBBBVT010000001.1:27868526-27886418 GCA_037177035.1 Craterocephalus eyresii
AGTGGGATATGAAAAAAATCTGACGGCAGCCGGTGCTGCAGCAGCATTTAGTGAGGTGATTAAATTAATAAATATAGACAGGGGGAACTCTGATGGAAGCTGAAAACTCGCGGTATTTCCAGCGATGTTGCGATGAGTCCGAGCTTACTCCGAGCTGCGGCAAAGTCGCAGCGTTGGCTGTGGGAGATGGTGCCAGGCGCAAAGCGCCGCGCGACCGCTCCTTGGCGCTTGCGATCCGCCTCCGCGTGCGGTGGGTTTTGGGGGTTAGCGTTGTTGGGTATTATTAGATTTTTATTTTCATAACTTAAAAAGACACTATTTACAGTCTGAACAGAGACAAATCACCCGACATTTCAACAGAACTTATTTACAAGACGGTAGGTGGTCACAGGTAAAAAAATTTTTTAAAAATCATAGTTTTCTTTGTTACAATGTGAAGTTCATTGCAGAGTGTGGGCGAAATTACCAGAAGAATGAAGAGGATGTCTCCTATATCCCTGACACGGGAAATCACAAGTCACTGCAGTTTGCAAGTGCAGTGCATTTTCAGCGTTTCACTGTGTCGCGGACAAACACCGTTAGATTATCTATGCATATCCAGGAATGAAACTACATGCTACAGCAAATAATGACAGTGATTATCCTTATTGCTTCTGTATGGATTCCAGTAGATCTTATTTATTTATAAAACATATGCATTTAAAAAAAAAAATGGAAGCGTTTGAATAAGCTTTTAGAGGGTCATAGTGTCATTTATCTAGTCTTCAATCCTTCCAACTACACAGCTGCGTTGACTCAACGAGGACAAAAAAAAAAGTGTATGTCCACTAAATAACTGCTAAAATGACTCCCATCAATGGCTGTTTTATCATTTATGGAACACCTCAATACATTGCCCTTTGTATATTCGTGCTTTAAGTACTAAAATCATACCTTTCAATTTGTCTTTTGTGTGTGTTGGAACCACAAAAATCCCTGTAGCCATGGTTACCATTAGATCCACATTGATGCATCTACCTTGCAATAAAGAGGCGCAATATATGCTCAAAGGTGACAGGATGTCTGTGAAAACGCTGCTCCACAGGAAACCAGAGCTGTCTATCAGCAAGACAGCTCAACCAAAAGTTAAGTCAAGCCAACTGGATGCACGTAATCGCTGGCTTCTCATCCGCCGGCACAGCTCCATCTGCAGAATCTCAACAGGAGCCAGCCGGATGCAGAATGATTGGAATCGATCTGATGGTTTGTGTGGGTAGAGTCATCGCTGGTGTGATGGGGAAAACACTTCCTGCTTGTTAGCAGATGGGATGAGGACATGTCAAGCAGAGAGCTCGGCGATGGCGAACGTGGAGTGAACGCGGCTTCTCGGATCTTCTACCTTTTGAGAAAGTGAAGCAGTGAGAGGCGGAGGAGGTCACAAGCCAGCTGTTTTTCCGGAGCTTCAGATGTACAGAGAACCGTCGGCGGGTCCCACGTAGCCGACCCCAATCAGCAGTACATCTATCAACGTCCAAATGCCCAGGCCTCCGAAGCTGAACAGCTTGCCAAGGCCCTCTCTCCATTGGCCCAGATAAAACCGATCTGCCCCAAAACCACCGAGAGTGATGCTGAGAGGAAAGAAGAACACAGACACAGATGCAGCCAGAGATAATAAAAGCGCACATCCTGACTAAAAAAGATTTCACTTTTCTACATTCAAAAAGGCAAAAACTGTTGAGAAACTTGTGAAAAGTTTACCTGAGTGCCAGTGCTGTTGACCATTTGTACCCGCCGGTCCAGTTACAGAATAAACGTTTCTGAAACCGCCTTTGACCTACAAGACAAACAGACGGTTAGTCAACTCAGTTCAATGATCCTGAGAATAACAATGACCAAATACAGAAAAATGAGAACTTAAAGATAAAGTAGGGCAGCTATTTTTCATAAATAAATACCCTGCCCTACTTCATACTAACATGCTGGCAAAGAAGATACTAACTGCATGAAATCTGATTTAAAAGTTGGAGTAAAGCATATTCAGATCCGTTTAAAAACATAAGGTGGACAATAAAACAAAATCACATTTTTGTGATGCAGTGGATTAATTTACAAAGGAAAGCAACAGTCGACCCCACTCTTAACACTAGCCTGTTATAAATAGACCTGATGCAGAATAGCAACAAGCTAGCCAACATTTCTTTCTGCATCTTAACATGTTTCTTCCCTGAATGCCAGAATCTGCACAACGTGGGCTGTCTGTTTAAAGTGCAGAAGAAGTAATGAGAACAAATATAACCGGATTAATTTTTTGAGAATGTGAAACCTGTACAGAAAACTAGATTAATGCTTGATGGAGTGAAGTGTCAATGTAATATTAAAAGGTACAATGTGTAAGAATTTCTGACATCTAAATATAAGATATGCGCAGAAATAATTTAAATGCCACAGTGGTCATCGGTGGGCAAAATTATTCCAGACATAAACATATTTGCTATAGCACTTCTCAAACAAAGCTGGGGCTGCAGTTTTAAAACTCAAAGGGTTCCGACTTCACACAGACACTTGTGTCTATTCAGAGACACCGTAGGGAAAATGGTGGCACAGATATGGCAGCATGTGGACTCATGACAAGGATATGAATGGCTTCCTCTAAGAGAACAAAAACATAACAGTTAACTCAGTCAGGTGATTAGTTACCTATTCAAACACAGTTTTTAATTAAATATTACGTTTTTCTGTCATTGACAATTGATTTTGTTAGAAGGACCTTTAAGAGCCAATAACCACAAAAATTCACTAGTGTGTGAAGCGGTGAGTAAAGCAAAACTCAGCAGCAGCAAAGTTAAAAGTTGCACTGTGGTTTCTCAGCCTCGAGATGCTGCTGGGCAACGGCTGATATAACTGCGCCATTGAATGAGTTGGTAAAGCGGAGTGGTGCATCTTTAAGAAACAGCAATACATGGGAGTTTGAGGGATGAACACCTGCTCTTACAATCCAAGTTTCAGAGGTACTGCAACTACAGTCCCTGGGTTAAATTTGTCCAGAGCCACAGTGATATAGAGTTAGAATTACCTGCAACAGTCACATTATTTTCCACCTGCTGGCTTTACAAATTCAAACCAGTAGCAGCTGGGATAAACAGACATGCATGACCGACCTTCTCCATCCTACACTAGTGTGCTCTGACTGCACTGATATGTACGCTAAATCAACAATAGTAAAAGACCGATGTGGAAAGGGACATCTCATGGTCGAGGAAAAGGGTCAAATCATTGGTGTGCTTTGAGCAGAGAAAACATGGGAGATGCAAAAACTACTAAAACTGGGTTTGGAGCTGTCCGAAGCATTGTTAAAGCTGAAAGGATGGTGGGGAATCATTGTCATTCCAGGAAGAAATGCAGCTGGAAGAAAACCCTGATTGACGGTGATCGGTGAGCGCTTAAACATTAAATGAAATGAAATCGGAAAAAACGAGTAAAACTTAGAGCTATGTTTGATAGTTAAAGAGCATTTCCGTGTGAACAATGTGAAGGGAACTCAGGGGACTGAACAGCTGTGTTGTCATATGAAAACCACTAATCAGTGAGCGAAACTAGAGAAAGGCTTCAATTTGCCAGGGAGCATAAAGATTGGACCCTGGAGCAAATGGAAGAAGGCCATGGTGTCTGATGAGTCCAGATTAAACCTGTTGGACAGTGATGGAGCATCAAGGTAACAAGAGAGGAGAGGAGGATGAACTGATGCAGCCATCATGCCTAGTGCCTACTGTACAAGCCTGCGGGGGCAGGCTATGACCTGGTGTTGTTGCAGCCGGTCAGCAACATTGTGTGTCTGTCCAAAGAACGAAGTCAGCTGACTACCAACATACCATTTTAACTGATACCACAGGTATATTCCATGATGACTATCCCAGGGTTCATCTGGCTTAAATTGTAAAAGAAGAACATGAGATATCATCATCAAACATCGATCGGCCACCAGAGTTCAGACCTGAAGCCCATTAAGAATCTTTAGGATGTGCAATGGTCAGACTCTTGTATCATTAATGTAAGATGTTGAAAAATTAATGCAACACCACATGGAAATAAATCTTGTGACTTTGCAGGAGTTTATGAAACAATGCTGCGGCGAATGCTCCTCTAATTGAAAGCTAAAAGCAGTCAAATGAAATAAAGTGTGACCTTTTTTTTTGTGGCAACTTGTTTTTTTTGGTCAGGCAGTCTATTAGTCACTTCCAAAAGTAAGTGCATCTATTATTCACATTCCAAATTAAAAGCTTTTAGTGAGCGGCAAGTGGGTCCTAGCTTATTTAAGCACATGGCTGTCTAATATCTACTCTCCACTTGTGCTTAAATATGTGCCGACATAAACATCAGAAGAGCTATCAGCAGTTTTTAGGGAAAATTGATGCTTCTGCATGAGTCTGGCAAGATCTCCAAGTGACTTAAAAACACATTCTTTCATTGCAACAAAAGATTTTACAAAATATGTAAACTTCCAACAAATCTAAAGTGGCTGTCTCACTAAATTTAGCCAAGGAGCCGACCATAAGAGACTGTTGCAAGGAAAACAAAAGGAGCTCAATGATCCCAAAAGTTCAACACAGCATCTGCAGGCGCCTCTTCTTTATGCTGCTCTGCATCTACAGAGATATTGCACAATTCTGACTTGCATGGGAGGCCGTCCAGGAAAAAGCCTTTACCGTCCAATAAGAACATCACACTAAAACTGCAGTTTGTGTGGAGGCAGAGAGCAGGCCATCTTTCTCCACACGGTAATATAAAACCTACTGATATTTTTGTGGAAGAAAAGACTGAAAAGCTCATTTTGTCTGTTGTATTGTTCCAGGACAGCAGCTTTGTCTGCGAGCACCGTTTCAAAACAATCAAATGTTGGCTGTTCAAACACAATAAAAAAGAAAAGCTAACGGTACTTGCTTTTTAATGAAGGTAAAATAGGAGAGAAAATTAATGTCTAGAGACTGAAAACAGACTACATTCCCTATTTGTTATGGTGTCAGTGGTTAAATATGCATAAGCTACTCTTTGTGATTATATGTTTATGAACAAAAAACAAAGAGTGTTGTGTTACAACGTTCTTCACGGGAGATTTCACGGGAAGGTAATTTGGCTTAGTTGAACATCATTCTTAAAGGGAGACATATATGTGGCCATTCCATCCTTCAATATCTGTACTATTGTGTCTAAAACAGAGCCAGATAGTGGTATATACCTATACAATGCACGTGGTCTAAGACATCGCAGGTGGCGTTGTAGCGCTTGCGTGGGCATGCGACGGTCATACAGTTGGTGGAGTTGGAGCAGCGGTACTGAGATGTGTCTAACTGCCAGCAGAACTGACAGATGACGGTAAGGGAGAAATTGAGAAGCCGCTGCCCTGACTCGTCCTGTAAAAACACAAGGGACAGACTTTGAGTGTATCTCCCACACGTTTTCACTTTAAGTGACACTGATCAGTTGCAAATAAACTGCTACTCACCGTGCAATGGACTCCCTTTTTAGGGTTACAGTAAAAAGAGGCTTTTTTGCCATATGTGCAGTTGTGATGGTAATTGCAGCGAACACAATCAGCTGGTAATCGACTACACAACCCCCCGCTGGGGCACTTGGACGTGTAGCTCTCTTCATCTTCTGGAGACACTGCAAAACATCCCACATCAAATTACAGATCCCAAATCTATCTTGAATAATAAACGCAATATGGCACAGCTTTGCAACTGAAATTGATAACTTTATGATGTACTACTTTCCTTTAGTTTTCTTGCCAACTTTGAAATATAACACAGCGGGGAAGAGTGACTAAAACTCTACCCTAAATAGGGAAGCCTATCAAAAAGTGATTGGCAAAACCATTCACTCTTGATTGTTCTATTATGGCTGCCTGGTGGCTACAAAAAGAAACACATCATGCTCTATAAAACGTAGTATACTCAAGAAAGCCCAAACAACACAAGGACAAACATTTGTTTGTTGTGATGCACAGCAATAAGCAAAAGTCTAAACATGAAATGCATAAAAGATGTGGGTGAAAATGTATTAAATTTTCAATGAGAGGAGAAAAGCCACCTTTGTCCCCAAAGCCATTCTGCTCTTCAATTCCAGCTGCTGACTTCATTTCCAACACCCACATACCCTCTCCCAGGACTCATACAATCTGGCACTGTCGACACTTCGCATTATCCGACTCAAGTACCCTATTTATTATTTAACACTTTGCATAATGTATAGTTTATGTTTATTATTTTTCCTTTTATCCTATTTCTTATCTTTTACCTGCCCTGTATTTTATTCCGCTCAGCTGTATGCCACATTGCCCCCTGGGCATAAATAAAGTTCTCTGGATCTGAATCTGAATGTGCAAGGAGTAGGGCTGGGCGATATGAACCAACTTTAATTTCACAATCATTTTTTCCTCAAAGGAATTCTTCACACTCAGAATGCTGTGCCTTAATTTTCAACTAACCCTCATGCTCAACACTCTGAAACACTTTTTTTCATATTAATCCTGTAGCCAGAGATGTGGGGAGGTTTTTGTTTTGCATTCTGTTACAGTGATGTTGAACAGCGTCCGAGCAAAAAAGTCCATAAAAGTCCACAAAAACTTGCCAATATTCCTCCTTACTGCTCGTCCAATGTAATTCAAGTTTACTGAGTGAGTAGTTTCCGTAATTTAATGGAAACAACATAATTTAGTATATTTTTACAGCTTTAACAGTAGCGCATGGTATTTCCGTTTTTTATTCTGTCTTTCTTTCTTCCTTCTTCCTTAAACCCCTCTCGTGTTAGTCCGCAGTTTTGTTGCTTAGCACAATGTAAACAGCAAATTTCTTCTTCTACGCTTGTATCAGAGTGTTAATCAGCATGAGGGTGAGTAGAAAATTAAGGCACATCATTCTGAGGGTGAAGTATTCTTTTAATCATGATATATGATATATATCTATATAAAAAAAATTCTGGTCAAGTAAACAAACAGACGTTTAAAATTTACAACCTTGAGTGCTAAATCCACTTTTATTAAGGTTCAGAAGCACATGTGCATTAAAATATTTGACTGACATTAAAGTAGATGTATATTAATATAATAAAAAATACTTTAATAACTAGAACAAAGATACAGTTGTGCAAAATATTAAAAGAGATATTTTAATTCAAAACAAGCTAGCTCGATATAAACTAAATTCCCTCATTCTATTTCTCGTGTGAAAAAGTCTTGATAAATCAGAAAACTCGATATATTACCCAGCTCTGGCAAGAAGTTGTTGAATAAGAACAATCTAATGCTTCATCATACCACAGTTGCTGCCTAGATCTATATGTATAAATGTGAAGCTTATAATTACAGGTCACTAATTTATGAATACGTTTTCTTTTAAACACAACCCATGTAAGAAAATGTATCAAGAGTCATAAACCTGTACAACTAAAATCAAAGTCAGTGTGTTGGTTACCTTTTTTCTTATTTTTCCCTATATTCAAAAGTGCTGCATTTCTTGATTATGAGGTAAGTAAATAAATATTAATAGCAAATCCCCAGAAGCATCTGACTATTTAGAAAATCAGGTGTTTACCTGAGGCTGCAGCAGCAGGGACCACTGGGCTGGTGTTGACTGGTCCATGCGGGGCATCTGGGGTATAGGGAAGCTCGTGGCCAACATGAGGAGAACTCAGGTATCCTGACAGGGCAAAAGATAAAAGCATACAACTTAAGCTCAACTAATGGCCGTGGCCAAAAACTGTTTATTCCTCAGTCTACTGCTTTATTTAGTTAGCTACTTCCTCTAGGACACAACTGACTCGAGACACTTACCTGAAATTAGCAACTGGCTGCTAATCGTATTAACAAGTAATAAAACATGACGCAATTAATGAAAGATATCTGATGTTTGTTTAGATAAACAACAGTTAAATCAAAGCTATTCACTCTATTCGTTTCATTAATAGTCACTGGGCTCAAAGTGTTGAGTTAGCTTGCTAAGTAATGCTAGCTCCGTGGGAGAAAGCTAGCATTGGATAACAGCGACTCATAGCTAAAGGTACATTTTAGATAATTAGTAACCGATAAGCATACCGTCAACGCACTGTAAGACCAAGTCCAGTAACAATATGACGACTATTCCGTAGTGTTTAAAGCACCAGCCTCGGTCTGCTCTCCATATCTGACAGCTAGTAGCCATTGTTGCAGCGGAACGAGATGCAGCAGTTGCGTTCACGGTACGTAGGAAAAATGAAACATAATTATGTAGTTGCGCTGAGGCACTTTGGAAGTGAATTGGTTGGTTGTTAAACAAACACTAGCTTATCGTATTTATATTATCATTCAAAAAGCGGAATAAATGCATTTTTGAAATGTGCTATTTTTCTCATTAGCTTTATATATTCATGGTCTTTAATTTTCTCCCCCGCCTTTGGTGTTCTTAGAATAAAACCCTAACTATGACTAAATCTGCTGTATGTATTGTTTCTGCAGACCACGTTGCATTTATCAATATCTTTCTATCTGCTACGCAAATGTAGATCTCACTGATTCTGTTGTACATTCAAGCAGTCCTGTGTGAAGAAGAAATGTGGGCGTTTCTGGCAGCGTGACATGTTCCAGATGTGTCCTTGCATTCTGTGTGAGGATGTGGGTGTTTGTTGCTCAACAGAGGTTATTAATGGGCAGCTGTCAGAGCCACTATTGCCAAGTATTATCCATTCCCTCGAGTGAAAACTGGCTTAGAATTGCATAATCTAGCAAATTCCTGGATGACTGCACTTTTCCATAGAAAAAAATGGTTTGTTACTGTAATGTTATTTTTGGCAAAATATGAAATTAAGAAACAGAGCACTTATATTTGGAAGAATTGTTTTATTTATAGGTTTTCCAACAAAGGCAGATCTTAGTGAAAGTAAGGCTGTGCCAGTTTCACACAGTTCAATGACTTAACCTTGTCCTTATCAACTTTCCTTCATGTAGAGTTTGACTACTTGTTTAACACATAAAAAAAGTCCCTTTTCAGCATTTCTTTCCTGACCACGTGCCCTCTCTTTTTTTTTTTTTGCAGTCCCTTTATTACATTTACTTAGAAACATCACCACACATTTCTCTGTCTGACTTTTGACTCAACTCTACCAGCAACATCTTAACAAGTGCCATCATCAGCCCATTTTTACTGCTCTGACTGCCAAGACTGAGGTAATCAAACAAAACATTTTGCTTTGTTCTCATGTTTATCAGACCTCCTCCTCTGCGTTTCGACAGCGGGATTGTTTGAGCAGGGTCAGGCGAGCCATCACCTCGCTCACAGACAGCTCTCCGTGGACCTTGTTGTCTCTTGTGCGCACATTGACGCTGTTAGTCATCTTCTCCTTCTCTCCAACAACTGCCAAGACACAAGATAGCAACAGCTTGACATGGGCCAAACAACACACACGCACACACACAGAGCTACCCTTACAGTGCCCAGTTTGTGCTGCTGACAACTGTGGGTGGCAGGCCATCTTGGACATGCATTTCAACCAGTCCAGTTAACCAATTAGGAGTGTTTATTTTGACTCACCATAACTGTTGCTGACAGCTGTGCTGTTAAACAGCCTACACCCTCCCACCACCTTGCATTTTTCTGATCATTTGTTCCAATTCAAACATTAAAAATACTTCTTTTTTTTTGCTGCTGATCTTTTTTTTAGAAAGAAAAACAAAAAACTTGCTAGTTCAAAGATGGAAAAACTTTAAAAGACATTAGTATTGTAACTTAATTTACAGAGGTTTGTTTAAAAAAATATCAGAAGCCCTTAATAACAATAAAAACATCTAATATGTTTGTATACATTAAAACATTATTTAAGAAATATATTATTAAAAAGTTGTTTCACAAAGTCACACTGTTGTATCCAACCTTCAAGTCACCATTCACTAAAAATTGACATTTTAACAGTTAAAAAATTAGCAAATGGAAAATTTAAGCGTTACATTACATGGGAAAAATAAGCTATGGACTCTAGCTGATCACACTGCCAACAATCTCAAAAAGCACGGTCAGCAGGACACTCCTGTAGAAGACTTGGGGTACAGCTTATTTGCATGCAGTGTGAAATACAGAGAAGATAATAGGCAAATGCAAACTGCAAGCAGAAGTTGGCACAAGCAGAGTGAAAAGACAGCAGAGGCGATGCTGATTAAGGAGCCATGGGAGCTAGCTGAGCTGGCCAGAGGCTCACTTAGTCCGAAGCTTGCTTGCCAGGGGGGCAAGGAACTAGCCAAGGAGCTAATGGGAGGAAAAGAACAGGAGCTTGGGATTCTGGGAACTCAGTTTGTTCATGTTGAAACCTGATTTCAAGTTCAAACCCATACCAGAGAAATACCTGAGTGTTAGAAATGGCTGTTGTGTAGCATAGTGGAGACAAAAGGCAGGGTCACTGCTAGCAGATGGAATTATGGATGCAAACAGAATAGGGTATTATTAGATCTCTGTTTGCTGAATGAAGATGTGGCGTAACCCATTACAAAACACTCTAAAAAGACCATATGTTTGTTTTTAAAGGAAAAACTTAAAAAGGTGAACTTTTTGAGTAACCCCTTTGTTTCTGTGGTGATGGGTGATACAATAAATCCAGCACTCGCTTATCTGAAACAAATGGTTATTGTGGGACTAACTAAGCAGTTAGCTTCAGGTTAATTGTATATTTAAATGCATGTCATTATGGAGGGGTCAGATTATCCACGAATCAGTCAGTTCATAGCATGAAAACAATTATAAAATATACAACCAGTCTTAAAATATCATCAGGGAAAAAAAATAGGAGTTTTGCATTAAAGGTTCTTCCAAGCGTCTGTAGAGCACCAAGTTCTCCAAGATGGATGGAGACCATCTGAAAGCTGGGACCATTTTAAAGTTGTTTATCACAAAATGGTTGATTTTAGTATCCTGTTTACTGCTCGCAACATGTAACTGATCAATGAAAAACATCTCTGAAAGCATGTCAACAGTGAACTTGAGCAGCACATGTCCTCACCAAGAATGAAGTTATATTGGGCCAACTGAGCGTTTCGGATTTTCTTATTCAGGAGAAGGCCAGAGTCCAAGTCAGCGTCTGCCATGAAGCCAGCTTCTGTGAACTGCTTACACACCTGGCAGAAAAAACAAACGGTCTCCACTCCTGAATGCCGTAATAACCAGTGCCATCCACATTATCATACTCAAACATGCCTGCTGAGGAGAAATGGAATAAGCACCTCTTTTGCGTAATCTTCACAGTAGGGGTTGACGGGCACCAACATCACCTGACGTGGAGAGATCCACAGAGGCCTGTGGGAGGGACAGATGAGCCTTCAAACTTCTCATACACAATCATTCACCTTTAAACTTTAAAAGGTGGAATCTTTGCGTTTTGGAGTCAGATCAAATAAAGTCAAAGTTTTAATGAACACACCATGAATCTTTTGGTATTCCAGTGAGATGGCAGGTCATTTACAGCTGGAGCTGTCACAATATTAGAGTTTAACTAGATGATCAGCATGGCCAGGAGCATCCACAAATATATTTAAGTATAAATACGAAACTTAATATTTAAATATTGCAGTCAACTACTTTTATAAATGTAAAGCCACAATAGCCCTAAAGACATATTTATCTTGGATAAGCCAGGTCAGCAGTGTAGATTATGGCTTATTTGGCATTTCTGACAGAATGCAACCTGAACGCCTCTCACCATTTCCCTGCATAGTTCTCTGTAAGAATGGCAATCATCCTTTCCACTGAGCCAAGGATGGCACGATGGATGATGACGGGTCGGGCTTTGTCATCGCCATCCTTTCTGTGATAACAGAAAACAAAAGGAATGGAAAAATAAAGAAAACATCACACAGTTTCATAAAAGCATAAAAGCTTTCTGTGAGCTTTCACCACTGAGATAATTACTGTACCTCCTCGCTCTAAATCCACCTGTTTGCTACTATTATTTTTTGTGTGTTTAACTATTATATTTAACCTGTTACTGTACAGTGTACAGGATGTGCATCCTTTTCCCTTATTTTCTCTGTTAATACAATTATGAATATGCATACAACCCATCCCCTCTGAAACAATACTACTGTGTAAAACACAAGCCACAAGCTGGGACATCTTATCCTGAAGAGGCTTAACATCTAATCCTTGGTGCAGTGGAGCAAACAGACTCAGCAGTGTGGCTGTGTTTTGATTAGGTGACTCACCCCACAAAGGTCAGTTTGAAGCGAATAGGCAGCTGGAAGTCCAGCTGAATGGTTGCACACTGGTGGTAGCGTCCAATTGCGTCTTTGATCTTAATGTCAATCTGCACAGAAGAGATTGCAGCCCTTTCAAGAAACCAAGCTGATGGCGGTGGAGCTGGCGGGAGGCATCTTTGAAAGAAATTCTCTGACCTTGGGTCCGTAAAAAGCACCGTCTCCGGGGTTGAGTTTCCATGGCTCTCCGAACTCATTCAGGCTGTTTTCCAGTTGCTGTCGAACATCAGGCAGATTGCATCAGAGTTTAAATCTAAACAATGAAAAGCAGTTTCTGTCATTCAGTCCAAGTCTTAAGTACAACCAAGTGAAGTTCAGTCTGTTCTCTGCACTGATTACCTTTTTATTTTCATTTACGTAATGAAACATCCAGCCGAAAATAAATGAATATATTTTGCAAACACCACCTACAAGAATTTGCTGAACTTCACATGACTCACAGATGTGATACTACTGTATGATCACATACATGGCAGCGGCCCAGCTCTTTCATGCACGGAGCCAAAATGCAACGTGAGGATTTATTTGCTTTAATCCTTTAATCCTTGCTTTATTTAATGCTTAAAATAGTCAATTCTGATAAATAGCTTATAATTCGAGCTTTACCTCCTCAGCCTGGTTCCACATTGCGATGTCGCCCAGGTATTTTTCGGGGCGAGTTGAAAGGTAAAGCTGGAAGGAGAACCCGAAGACTACGTAAATGCAGCGGAGGAAGTCCAGGCAGCCCTTTATCTCTGACTCAATCTGATTTGGTGGGGGGGGGTGAGCATGGATTTAGGAAATTTTAGATAAATATTTTACTTTATCCATAAATAAACAAGAAAAACTGATTATGTGACCTGGTCCATGGTGCAGAAAATGTGGGCGTCGTCCTGCTGGAAACGGCGCACTCTGGTCAGCCCGGTTAACGTTCCAGACAGCTCGTTCCTGTGGAGGACCCCGAAATCTGCCAGCCTCAGAGGAAGCTCCCGCCATGAGCGAGGCCTGTGGCCGAACATCAGGCTACGGGACAAGCAGAGCAGCAAAACAAACATTTATTCAGTTCTGAGTGACTAGTTAGTCACACACTGCACACACACTTCCTGTATAAACACAACATTTTACCAGTGACCGGGGCAGTTCATCGGCTTCAGAGCAAAGATGTCATCTTCCACCGGGAAGGAAAACATGTTTTGGCTGTAGTGCTGCCAGTGACCAGATGTCTCCCACAGGCTGCTGTTATAGATGTTGGGGGAGGCTACTTCCTGAAAGCCTCTTCTCCAGTACTCATCCTAGGAAAAGCAACCAAACCACATAATCTAAACACTCCAGTTGGATTGCACAGGTACTTCAGGCCAGAGCCATAGAAACCTCAAACCACTGCAGTCAAAAAGCATCTTTTGGCTTTTATTTAACCATTTGTTGCTCTTAAGAAAATCAAACATGCAACAGCCTGTTGAGCTGTTTGGCAGCCAACAGGGGCAGGCCGGTGTAGCTGGATGGATTTCAGTGCAGAACAGAGAAAGGAGGTGGAAACAATGCACGCTCAGTCAGCTTTTCCTCACTAAATAATGTTCAGCAGAAGAACAGAGCTTCAGAATCTGAGCATTTACTGCTTTATCTCCACTTTAACTCAGAGAAAGCCTGCATTTAAGAGCTAAATGCTTTATTTATCCCGTTTTAAAGCCTTTGTGAGGACCAGTGGGAATTCTATTCCTTTTAGGTAAGGTTTAAAACATTTTTCCTCCAGTAATAAATTAAATATCTATATTTATTTAAACGTTCTAATTCATAAAACCAGAAAATTGAAAGAGACAGAGCATTTCTTTTTTCTCTTTTTAAGCCCCATGTCTTTATGAGCTGGCTCACAGCACAGCAAGTGTTTCTGGTGATATATGCTGGGGGCAAATGCATAGTTGCTTAAACCTTTCCCTCCTTCACCCCCCTGCAGTTGTAACAGACTTGGGAGTGATGTGATAATGATCTTACACAGTTTCTGTGCAATCTATGTGAGGTCCTTCAGGCTTGGTCTGGTTTGTGGGTGTGTGCTGTGAAAGCGTTCAAGATGTCAACTTATCTTTTGCATCAACGTCAAAGATTCCAGCAGAAAAATCCCTGAAAACTAACTGAAAATAAGATCTTCTACCCATCATTAAACTAAACCTGGAAGTGTTTGGCTTTGGGTTTTACCTCAAAAAACAGGACTGGGTAGAACTACAATCATTGTCTGACACATCTACGAATTTGAGCTTGTTGAGTATAAAATTGTTAACATACAACAAACAAAAAGTCTTGTGAAGCTGCAACTATGGACACAGTTCAGACCACCCACAGCAGTCAGGCCCTGGGTTAAGATTTTCTAGCATAGAGATTTTAATTTAAACTTTACAAAACTTGTAAAACAACACAGCTCAGTTCATTGTCAGTAAGTGGTCTGCATTTTAGTGAAGTGGCAATCACCACCTGCCCACTGAAAATGTGAAGTACCCGAGCCTCATGGGCTCCATCTCTGCTGCACAGAAGCCAGAGAACAACTTTTATGCAAAATAAATTCAGATTTACCTGAATGGAGATCCCAAAACAACTATTTCATGATATAATATGTTATTAGAGAAGCATAAAAGCTGGCACAACTCCTACCCTGATGAACTCTATGAGTGTGTTGTAGATGTAGGCTCCACGCGGCATGAAGAAACAGCTGCCAGGGCTGAGATCGTGGAAGAAGAACAGATCCTGATCCTGTGAAGGAGATGACAATGAGACGGAAAAAAAAGAAAAAATCATCAACTCCACGTACAGCCAGCAGGAAAACTCTTCCATGCACAGCAAGGATTTATCCATTTATCACACCGAGCAACCTTACAGCTTGACAGATGAAAAAAGTATTCTCAAAATGACCGAAACAGATGAAAAGCAAGAATATGAGCTGTAAAAATGGCAATGATGAACCTTTTGCATCGATGTAATAAATTAGGCTTTGAGATTCCATCTTTTATCACTCTGGATCAGACAAATTCATTGAGATGCAAGCAAACTCAAGATTTTAAGTTTGGCATGTTGAGATTAAACAAGATACTCACATATGGATCTAATCTATATGATTGTAACAACTCTGCTTGTTTTTGTCCATCAGAGCTACATGGCCATAAAGATGCTATCAGTGTCTCCACAAGACGGGAGAATAATCTGGGAAGGTACCACTGAGCGCCATCTTAAACACGACACCTTCCAGCTGGAATCAGCCACATTATCCTGACTTTCCCTTTTAATATGGAACTGTGTTGTTATAAGTGGCGAATGAAGGTGCAGCCGTCTGTTTCTCTCATGCTGGGAAACCAGTGCTTTGATGATTCACGGATGTCCTGAATGTGCCTGTAGGAGGGAACACAGTGCCCTCAGCTGGTGTATAGTGGCGGCAGAACAAATCTGTGGACACCTGGCTGACACGATTACAAATTGTATGTATTCCCACGGGTAATGCCTTTACATTTGTTCCAGTATTTGCCACATCTATAAAACCACTGATGCTGACCCTTGCAGGGAAGTAGCGGCCACAAAAACCGAAAAAACAAACCTTTTAGCCATTACCTTACACAATTACACATAATAGCTTTGTGGTGCGTTTCAGCCTGGACCCGGTGGGAATGGCTAAAAGCCGACCGCCTACAGCCACTCACTTTGCCAATCTTGCGATGGTCTCTGTTCTTCGCCTCTTCTTGAAAGCGTTCCCACTCCTTCAGCATCTTTGAATCTGGGAAGGAAATCCCGTAGATCCTCTGCAAGGTCTCCATGTCGGAGCGGCCCTCCCAGTAGGTGGAAGAATTCTGATGATGAGGGCAAAAAAATAAAAAATGTAATCTTACACAGATCAGTCGAGGATTTCCTGAAAAATTAATACAATTGGAGGTTTGCTTATGAAGCAGCATGCTGAAGAAAATCACTAAGTCACAGAAATATTAGATTTTTGACTGAATTTACTTTGTGGCTTGGGTCAGTTAAAAACAAAAGTAAACACATGATTGTGTGTGTGTGTCTGTGTGTGTGTACCTACATACCTTATAAATCTTCATGGCCTTGATTTTGCCTGTATGTCTGACATGGGGACCTCTGCATAAGTCAATCAAGGGCCCACATCTATAAAAACATTTGTGTTTCAGCATTATGAAGTACACAACTACATAAAAAAATACAATTTCATGAATTAAAAAAGAAGCAAAACAAAAATCATTTTCATTAATAACAGCATTAAAAAAGAAACAGAAGCAGCGTACCTGTATACTGTGGTAGTGGGAGTGGTGACTTTCTCATTCAGAATGCGACACTTGAATTTGTTGTACTGTAAAAAAAAAATTTAAATGTCATCTAAAACTCAACAAAACTTTATTGGCAAGTTCTCTTAGCTTGGCTATTTGTTGTGTTAGCATGACATGCGTGCACTACAAGAGATCTTTGCGCATGCTAGGAAGCACCAGTCCTAACATGTAGCTTAGGACTGAGTAAGAATTACACAGTAACACTTTTTAATATCCTCACATTCCTGCAATAATCTCACATGTCTCAACTTTCTTTTCAGACCAGTATTTTACACTCAGCCCTTGTAGCTATGATGATATACTTAATTTATTTTGGGTATGCTCTTTTAGACAGGAGGCAGAAAAAAAGACAAAACCTCACGATGAAAAACTCACAAAGATTTAACTATTTTGCCAAAAATGGCCCCATATGGTAAATGAGACCATCAAGTTTACACATTTGTCAAAGCTGTTTGGAAAGACTTTCGCACAACACAAGGACACACTTCAGAACTGTTAACACATCAGAAACTAGATTTGCAGCAAGCAGAGGATCCCAGCAAACATTAACTCTTCATCACACTCACCTTAAACATCTTCAGCAGCGTCTGCTTGCTGATCTCCAGTCTCTCAAAGGGCTGTTTTTCCTTCATCACCGTCTTACACAAAGCCTCCAGCTCCCCAAACTCAGTGCTGGACACAGTCCTGGAAACAACAAACACGTTCACTTCATGACAGGTTACAGTAATAATCCTGTATTTGGTTTTCCATTTAAGAAGCGAAACATTCATATGTGCAAGCATCATTAAACTCAAGAAGTAAGTCGTGAAACCGGCTTATTTATTTTAAAACACAAGGCTGGAAAGGACATTATATAAATATCTGAGCTCACCTCTGTCCATCCAGGAACATGTCGTAGTAGAAGCCGTTCTCAATGGGGGGTCCGTAACACAAGCAACCTCCATAAAAGTGCTCCATGGCCTCCCCCAGGATGTGAGCGCTGGAGTGCCAGTACACCTGAGAATGGGATGTGGATATTAGTTTGTAAACAATTTCAAACTTCTGTTATATTTCTTCATAAATATAACTTAACATAGACAGTCAAAGATCCAAAAAGTATAAATGAACTAGGGATGGCTATAAATAACTGACAATCGATTAATCGATAAAATAAAAGATTCAAATAAAAGATTTTAATCGATAAAATTATTTTTAATTGACTAATCGAATGCATCTTTAGACTGGTGCTGAAGTTGTATGTAAGCTCAAATTTTCAGTCTAGCCACTGAATGAATCCCATTTAAAGGAGAAGTCCACTTTTTTGCAAGTGGGGCCTTAATTATGATGTAAACTGAAGTGTACTGGACACCTACGGTA
>JBBBVT010000001.1:27891963-27902749 GCA_037177035.1 Craterocephalus eyresii
CAATAAGTTCAGCCAATCAATTAAATGAAGCCTTCTCATTTTATCCCATGCATGCATGTAAATCGTATTTGAACGTTTGAGTAACTTCTTCTTTGAGGATAAATTTCACCTGAGTTTACTGTGATTGTATTCAGCCTGTCTGTGTAATTTTACACGTATCTGCACAAACAGCCTGCGCTCTCCAGTTTCTTCATGAACGAAATATCTCACACTTGGATTTGAAGCCTCAGAATATTCTGCTCAGCGGCCCTGTCCTCAAGTTAGCAGGTGATCTCATACCCTGTCAAGCAAACAGTAGCAATAAACACATATGTACTGAACAACATTTGCACATACCAAAAAAATATACTTTGTGCACATTTATATAATCTCCACAGTTTTACAATTAAATTTAATCACACATTATGTAACTCACCTCTTTGCATTCTCACTACAAACATGATAGTCGATAAATGTTTTCAGATGGTTTGATGGGGATTTATCCACAACAGCTCACAGAGAAAATGTTGTTTACATTTGGATTTGCTGTCAGATTTTGGTTTTGCACAGTACATGTCACCGTGGGATGAGCAGAGTGCCCTTAGAGGCTCCCCTCTCTACATGGCTCCAGAGATGGTTTGCAGACACCAGTATGACTCCAGGGTGGATCTCTGGTCTGTCGGAGTGATTCTATATGGTGAGTGATTCATGTTCAGTTTTTCATCTCCTAAATGATCTGTTCATATTAATGCATTTCAATTACACACCCACATACAAGTCTGTGGCATTGTCATGCTCTGTTTTGGATTTCCCTGTAATAGTGATTAATAACACCAGCATTTGCTGCCTTCTCAGCATTAAAAGGTTAATCAGTTGAGTGGACCTGCAGGCTTGATTGAGTAGGTTAGAACAGAATTGTGCCATTAATCATGTACTGACAGTTTGATGATGGGCCCTTTTATGAGGTTAACACTACAGTGATAAAGCCATAATATTACAGCAGCACACAAGATTCTGTGGAAAGACAAAGCACACATTAAATGGGTGGAGTTCTTACTGCTAGCTAAATAGAGGTTTCTGTCCCTAGAGACCCAAAATTATTCTTGACTTGATGATATCCTGGTTGTGTATCGTGCAAATATTACACTTAAAAGCTCTGAGTTGATTCATTCAGCAAAATGATGCAGTGATGATGCATGATGCATTTCAAACAATTGGCCAATCAGCATTGTTTGCTGTCTTCAAGTAATGGTAAACCTTCTTCCCGTTTGAAAATTTTTTAAATGGGGTCAATAGAAAACCAGAGATAACATGCATAAATCCAAAAATCCACTAGACAAGAAGCTGGGACAAATGGCATCCAAAAGGAAATGGATCTACTCACCCACAAGCTCCTCCTTTCCTCCTGTCTACTTTGGAGACTTGTAGTATGACTTTAAAACTGTATTTCTAACTTGTTTTGATGGCACAGCGGTATTTACTATGTACATTCCTGGAGCTGTCATTGCCCAGCAGCATCCTGAGACAGACAAACTTCCCAACTTTTTTTCCAGCCTGGAACATCACATTACAGCTGAGTTCCACTTCTCATGTCACGTCGCTGCCCATTTTGAAGGCTTGCCAGGACTGATTCAGCAAAGACACCCCATAAAACATCATTGAAGGCAAGGAATAGGAGTGAAAAAGCTACAGACCTGCAGGCGTCACCATAGAACATAGAGTAGAGGCAGGATGCAAGATGGAAGCTGAATTAGCCTCCACATCGTGAGAAAATTGGCCAAAGTTCAGTAGTGCAACTTTAAATGTCGTCTTATAACGCTTTTCTAGTCACATGTTGACCATTGCAAGCACTTCTACATTACAGGTCACATTCATACACACATACAACTCTTCTATTATACTTAGCAAGCACTTTCATCTAACACACAAATTCATACCCTGATAAACACATTGGAAAGCAACTTGACTTTGTATCAGATTGTAGCTGACTGAGATAATTTGTAGTATAAAAAAGACAGAAATACTGATGATAGTAAAAGTAAATGTGCATTGCATAATAAAATACAGTAAAAATTTGGAGAGAATACGGCTAAAAATGTTTACACTCTATCTGTCAAAAGCTCTAGATACTAGATTAAACTAGGATTACTTTAACTTCAGTAATTGACCGCAAAATTTAAGAAAAAACACTAAATTTGCATTGTCATTCACAAGATATCTTGAACATAATATAAAAAGCTGATACAAGTCATGAAAAGGCATAATATCAACATCTTTGTTGGGCTGTAGAACGGAGGTAATGTTGTTTAGAAACTGAAAATGTGTCATAATAATTTGATATTAGTGGAACAAGAATATGTTAGTTTATAAATGATACTGATTTGTTTTTATTGTTAAACTGTAATTATTGCAGGTGATCCCATTGAACAGTTTCCTGAGTATTTATTGTTTGTGCACACACAGAGGCGTTGTTTGGACGAGCGCCATTTGCTTCTAAGTCGTATGCTGAATTGGAGGAGAAGATCCGGAGTAATCAGCCTATTGAGGTGAGCGATGAGGACAAAAACATTACATTTTCGATAGACAAACCTGCTAGAACAAAACAGTTTAGATGTGTAAAATACTCATAACTCCCTTTCAGTATAAATAGTAAAATCTTGTTGAAGACCACGTTTACTGCATCATCCTGTAGAGTTGGGATTTAAAGATCGAAGCCTGATCATTAAATTGTTTTATTAAAGTCCACTATTTAACCACTAGATGGCAGACTGTTCCATTCCAGGAGAAACAACATTTCAAGATTAGATCTTCTGCACAATCTATTCAACATTTTAGGAAACTACTGGGATCAAACTGTTGGCTGTTTTTATGATATGAAGCCACTTCTAAAAATGTATGTGATTAAAAAGTCTGAATGTTGTAGTTTTAGTTAGTAAGATAACAAAAAATGAAAAGTTTTAGCTGTTCTCTGACTTTTCTTGCTCCATTCACAAATCCCTCTGGAATTCTTCCGTTTACATGTACTTTTGATGATGGAGCACTTTCCAAACAGTTGAATTCCCATGTCAAACATTAGGCTCCCTCCTAATGGATTGCATTAGCACATGGCCCATTATCCAAGGATTCACATGGAGTTTAAAGGTCACCTTTTGACAGAACGTAGTGATGTGAGAGTGAATGCTCTGTGGCAACAATGTGCTGCCCTTTTTTCCTTGGACCGTCCTGTGGATTGGGTGCAACATAATAAGGTTGTGTTTTGTCTATCAGCTCCCTCCCGGGGCCAGGGTTTCCAAGGACTGCAGGGACCTTCTGCTGCGGCTGCTCGAGAGAAATCCAGATGCCCGGATAACCTTTGCAGAGTTCTTCACCCATCCTTTTTTGGATTTGGAGCACATGCCGAGTGCAGACAGTATAGTGAAAGCAGTAAGACGGTTAGAATACGCTGCATGCCATAAACGGATATGTTTGTTTTGTGACCGACGGTGCTCAAAGCCACATATGTCGATATTTTGGTGCAGATGCTTGCCTCACATGTGATACGACTGTGCATCTGGCCTTTTTTTAGAAAGAGCTGGTACTTCAGGCCATTCAGAAGGATCAGGAGGGGGAGAGGTCTGCTGCACTTTCTCTGTACTGCAGTGCCCTTGAGCACTTTGTCCCCGCTATTCACTGTAAGAGCAACAAGCACTCTCATATCCTGTCTGTGGTTTAAGCCCTTCAGCAGTGCACTGTCTTTGTTGCAGTGAAAGGAAAACTTTTTAAAGATCAAACCAAAATATCTCTCCTCCCTCTCCAGATGAGACCGACCAAAAGCGTAAAGATGTCCTCAGGCAGAAGGTAGGCCTGAACGCCCCTTCATATTCACATTTAGATTACCTCCTATTTTCTCTCAGTCTTTTTTCTGGTTCAGTGGCCCTTTGCTTGGATTGAATTTTCCATTATAAAGATCATAGAATGTTTCTTCAGAGCGTGAGTGCTGCAGTATTAAGTGAATGTGAGAGGGCTTCTTGCAGGTGAAACAGTACGTGTCCAGAGCAGAGGAACTCAAAGCCCTGCTAGCTTCAGACAACAGGCGGAGCTTTGAGGAGGCCCGGACTTCCAGAGATGTTCTCCGAGGTAAAGTTTGCCAACCAGGCTGAAGGAAGATGCAGAGCTAATGTGTAATTGCAGGTAGATTATGGCTATCCTTTAGGTATGTGGGGTTTCTAAAACGCATGGTTATATGGTCAATTTTGGGATTTATTGCTTTTAAAGCCAAAGAACCAAATATTTTCCACAAGCAGATGCCTGCCCCAACAGGACAGCACATAAAAAAAATAGCTCAGGGAAGACATCAGCACATTAACCTAACTTCCAAACTCCAGATCCCAGTCTGATCAAGCATCAATGACAAAGTGTCTTTCCTGAAGTCAGACACTACAGGACGTCCAGAAGGTCCACACTACATGCGGTCAGATCTGTTAGCAATATGAGGGACGATTGACTCAATCAATCACCAAATATGTAAAGTTTAACAGAAGAAATGAGCAACGTCCTTCACCTTCAGAAGCAGGGGGCACATCCTCTGAAGACCCAGACTGATGGAGCTCAGATCAGCGGAGATGAGCCAGACTATAAACAGAGAGCCTAAACCCCATCTGTAGCTGTAAGATGTGTAATCATGAATGCAGTTTGCAGATATTCAATTTAAGGTGACTTTTCAGCTCTGAATCCTAAATGTTGTTAGATTGTGAAATAGGGATGGGCATTCGATTAAATTGTCTTAATCGATTATCAGGAGAATTAACGATCGATTATCGATTAATCATTCATATTTCTATATTAAAATTCTATATTTTTAGCCTATATTTTAATGAAATGAAGGTAAAAAAAACTAGTGTGTTTACTTATTTAATTTTTTATTACAAAATGAACGACTATTGTGGCTGTTAAATAGGATTCATTAACTGGTTACACTGGAAAATATGGACTTACATACAACTGCAGCACACGTCTAAAGATGCATTTTATTAGTCTACTAGAAAATAATGTAATCGATTAAAATCTTAACGGTCTATAAATTGTTTGTCGATTAATTATTGTGACTATTAACTATTGTGAAGCTTACATTCACATGGAGGGTATGTCTTGCTCTTCTCTATTTAATTTTAATATATACACATCCAGTCCTGTAGGACCCACTATGAGGTTGTGAATTTCCCCTTCAAGCCAAAGAGAATAAATAGTATTCCTTGAGCTGGTGGGTTGCCGGATCTGTGGTAGTGCCTCATTTCTGTTTCATTCTTTCACTGAATTTATTAATGTTTTGTTCATTTCAACATCCTTCTCCAGTTGGAGTACACTGCCTGTATTGAGCCAATCTTGGCATCCAGGCGAGACATATTATGTTGATGGAGGCTGAATTTTGAAGTTGTTAGTTAGCAGACATACCTCTGAATAGTTTAGTAGCTCAAAGCTAATGCATTGTATTAGCATCTTTGTAACATCACAGTGTCATAGGTAGAGTCCAAATATCCTTGCTTTAATTCTGAGAGCTCAGAAGCTACACAGGTCGGAGTCATTAAAGATGTTTTTGGCAGCTTTAGATTTTGTGGATAATTGATGTAAATCATAAAACTGTGATGATGAAACTAAGCATCTTCAATGGGACGTGCTTCATAGATCCACTGCCTCTGACTCTAACATGCCATCTGTTTCCCCTCTCTGCAGAAATGTCTCAAGACCAACCTCGACTGCTTGCTGCCCTGGAGCTGTCCTATGTCGCCATTGCTAAGGTTAGAATTGTGCACGACTCCAGAGATGTAAAAACCAGTCTCTTTAAAAAATGAAATATAAACAAACATGTCTTTTGTTTACAGACGAGTAATTTCTAGAGTGAGCGGGAATACCCTTTACCCTTTGCTTTAGTATTTAATTAGCTCAGTAATAAAAGGATGGCTTGAAGTTCTTTGTGATCTGGTTTAAAAGCATTGTTACTTCTCTCATAGGAGGGAGACGGCTCAGATGACCACGAGGTTCTGGATTTCTACCAACAATGCTTAGGGGAGTTATTGTTGGCGCTGGCAGGTAGAAAATATGTTTTCTTTACTGTGATTTTATGCAGTTTTTTGTGTTTCAATGACTGTGGCCACTCCAACGCTAACCCAAGAATCTGAAGGGCACACTGTTATTATTTTGTAGATGAAATTTAAACCATTTTGTATCTGCATAACTCGATAAGCAGGGTCATTTGGATTTTTGGTTACAGTTAAAAGTGGATCCATATTAAAATAGTCGCTAAACAAAGAAAATGATTGTAAAGGGTGAAGCTGCAGATGTAATTATAAACAACAAAGATATGGGGATGAATTTAATGAGACTTAACTGGAAACAGAGCGAATCTATGCTCTAGCTGTGTATGTAAATAAAGAGACGGGGAATCAGCTGAACTGGAGAGAGGGGACTAATAAGGGACTGGCAGAGGAGGGACTCTCTCTGTGGCCTGGCGTCCAATAAGCCGGGTTCATGAGCTCATCTGGAAGATTAGCCTAATGGAAGAGGTGGGATAGAGCGATCCAGATGTGGCTTTGAGCTGGGATGAGACCCGGTGCCAGCGCCCTGTGTGTGGTATGAGAGCCCTGCCATCTGCTTCCCATTCAAGCAACGCACTTTGTTTATGTGTGTTATTGAACATTGGAGACAAATAACAACTATTATTTTTCTAATGAGTCATGAGCTTCCCTTATTGACATCGTGCTGCTGAAATTCATCCAAATAGGAGGATTTTTTTCCCTTTACTGATTAAAAAGTTAATTAAAGGAATTCTTAATGAAAACAAGGGTAACATTAAATCAAATTTTAATGGTGGATGTGTGGAGGAAAACTTTCTCTTTGGCTTAGATTAGTCGTGTACTGTGTGCTGGTTTAGCAACAGTCACCCCAACAACCCTCTCTCTCTCTCTTATTGTGTGGCGCAGGAGACACCGGCACAGAGATGGTTGGTAGAAAACATTGGTTCTTTGTTTAGCTAAGAGCTCTTTGTTGCACAGCTTCCCAACGTGCCTCTCCACCACAGAGCCGCCCTCCTCTCTCTCCACTTTCTGTCACTTTGCCCTGAAGGATGACTCACTGCAAAAACTCTGGCCTACATTAGAGCAATTTTCACTCTGAGCCCCCCAGTCTACACGCTAGCGAAATCTAATCTAGGAGTCTGCCTCGTCTTGAACAAACAAGGCGATTAGGTAGTGGCCTCCTCTGCTCTCCTCTTCTCATTATTCTTGTATTTTTACGTCCCTCCCCTTCTGTTTGGCGAGCCAGCCGAACCCCAGGGCCGGAGGAAGGAGCTGCTCCACAGCGAGGTGCGTTGTTCGCCGTAGTGACCTCCATCATCACATAACATAACATAACTCATCACATAACTCCTCTTTTATTTTTCCCTGCAGTCACATGATTCATCATTCAGAATCACTGTTGCACATTCATACATCACTGTCTGCTTTATAATTGGGATTTTTTTAATGTGGACACTAGGTCACATGATCACGTTTCGGCTTTCCAACAGTTTAATAAAATCATTCAGCTAATTTCTGTCATTTTGCCACTAAAACCAGTTTTTTCTAACCCCTCATTATTCACATCATATTTTACATGATGGCAGCAAACAAAGTCAAACAACCATTTAACCGTAAATTCACAACATCTGCTCATCACCTAGCAACAGAGAAAGAAAGTTAGCTTGTACCCAGTGGCATTAAAGTTAAATGTTTCCCCTTGTGAGGCAATAAAAACTGCAAAAGGAGCCAGAAAGAGAAAAAGTATTCAGACACAAATCTTATTAGTAATACTCATGTTATGGTAACATGTTATTTAAACTTACAGTCTGTCTTGCAAAATTAAGATTTATCTTTGAGGAGAAAGTTGTCGGCTGTTTCTAACTGTTAAACGTTTACCTGAATTTAATTAAACCGTCACATACTAACTTCAATCAAGTCAGACGAACGAAGCCTGACCACCAAAAATAGACCATGAGAAAAAGATGCAAGTTACCCTCATCACACCAAAATCCCACCTTCCATTTCAGGAGTACCAACATCAACCCTCTCTTTTTATGCACTGTAAGGCATGAAAGACTCAACCTTTCAGAGGACTTTAGAGTAGTACTATGTACCTTTCTGAACTGAGAATGAGTGTTTTTGACTTGTTTAGATGAAACGGTGACCTTTATTAACATTCATGGAGCTATCGTTACCCAGTAGTGTCCCAAGGCTGAGAAACGGCATTTGGCAACTCTTTTTTGCAAGACACTGCATCATTTTACAGCTAACTTTCACGTTACAACACCATGTCCAACTCCAGATTTGTTTTAATTATTATAAACAAGAACTTGCTTTAGATTTTCATTGTGGGGAAATGAGAGTAGATTGATGAGGGGAGCAAATATAAATACATCATCTGAAGGTCGAAGTCAAACCAAAAAGGGTCTATGAGCTTTCTGTTGGCTGTATGGATGACTGAAGGGTAACAGACTTGTGCCTACCTCCAGTTTCCATGCCCTCTGGTCTTGTTACACTAATAGCAGCTTTATTGTTAACTAAACACCGTGCACGCTTTCGATCTACAACATCAACTTTCTTGAATGAGTTTTAATCTGCAAACAAAGCAAATTGTTGCTGAACAGAAAAGTGGATTTAAATCTGTATTTTACAGAAAGTTGATACGTTATGAGGACGTGTGCGTGTCTGCCTTTAACTCCCCAGGGTCTTTTCTCTGTGTGCATTGTTTATCCAGCAACTGAACCAACAACACACAACAGCTTTTCACCAACAAACCCAGAGAAGGGGGTGGTGCACTGTGGGCCTCATAGACCTCCCTATTTGAAGTTTTTATGGGTGCTTGTCTTAAGTAAATTCAGATGCGGTTGTAATAATCTAACTCGGCATTGGGAGGTGGGGTGGGGGATTAAATTGAAAGCACGTGTGTATGTGAGAACTCAAAACAGCCAACACATGTTGCCACGGCTGGCCTCAATGTGTGCTCACTTCTACTGCCGAGCACACTTTCGCCTCTCAGAGTCGTAGTTCATTATGTCGGCTCCTCGTATGTAGCGTTGATGTAGCCAGAACCAAAGATCCAGGTGTCCTCGGCTACATGTACCATGACAATTGCAAGTTATCAATACGCCTCGTGTTCTCTGCTCACCCACGTAGATTTCTTCCAGATTTATTGTTTTTGGTGATTAAAGGGATTGCGTATAAAGTTCTGTGGCTTCATCAAATTGGGGTCAGAGCTTGATACTGAGAAGCTGTGGTTGGAATGATTATTTACCACCGATTGGAGTTTTAAAAGAATATTATGGAAGTCATCAACGTGAGTCTCAGTCATTATGGACTTCAGATGTTGTAATAACCGAGAGGGCTTGCTTTATATTGGAGCTGGATGCTGCTGCAGCCAGGTAAGAGATGCAGCTAAGAACCTTCACGATCACCTGGGGACTCGTTCCTGTATCCCCGAGCTTCTGATGACAGGAGTTACTACGTGCACATGTGTGCCATATGAGCTGCTTTCAGAAACTACAGCATGATGATCAGTTTGATCATAAATCTGGATTGTCAGAGTGGCAGGGGAGCAGGGAAAATATGCAGTATTTAAAAGTACAAGTGTTGATTGAACTTTTATGCCTTTCAACAGATCAAAAGCCTGATGACCAGAGCTGAATACCTCAAAAAGCACATAAAGGTGAAGCATAATGTATATTCTCCGGTTTTAGATGCTCAACCGGAAACTGATATGTTTGATATGCCAGACGATATCATGCTTATTATTGTTAATTCCTTTTAGATTGCAGGTAATTAAAGCACATAAAATGCTGATGCTTTTTGTGTTGTTTTTTTTCAGATGCAGGAGAATCAGATGGATGTGTCTCTGGATCGAGAATCTCTTGCAGATTCCGTCAGAAGCTGTGAGTTTCTCCGCTGGGTTGAGTAAACCCTTTCTTTATCTGCAAGACAGTGGTTTTTATAACCTCACAGCTTGTCCAGATCACCATAGCATAGTGGGCTGGTAGAGGAATCAGCTGAGGGAGTTCAGCAAGGAATGGATGCCCAAAGTTGCAATCAAATGTCCTTTCACAGAAGGTTTTTTCCACTTGTAAAATATGATCCATCCTCTTGCTGTGCTGGCCACCCTGCAGGGCAACCAGCCTCTTTGATTTGGTTTCAGTGCAGTTCTGGGCAACTCTCTTCTCTTGTAAAGCCTACCTTGTGAAAGTGGGGCTCAAGAAAAATGCAAGAAAAGATTCACACTTTCAGATGCAAACACCAGAAGCAACAGGAGCTCACACGTGCATTGGACACATTCAGCGCAGTCGCAGCATCTGTGGATCGTTCATTTAACATTCAGAATTAATATATTGCAATTTCTCTGGTGGTCACATGTATACACAAAGCCTAAATCGCCATATTTTGTAGGCTTGATGGATATTGGATACCTAAAGCCCAGACAATATCCTGTCCTCAGCAAGAAATTCCTGGGGAATTATGAATTTGGGGGGGGTGGGGGGGGTGGGGGGGGGGGGTTGGGGGAAGGGAACCAACAACTGTAGGAGCTCCTCAGCTTTCAACTTTCTGTGATATGTTTTAGAGAAACAGCTCTTAGCTATTATGCTGTAAATAAATGGACAAACTACCAGTAGAAACCAAACTCTAATCAAATGTAGAAAATTTTAAACCCAGGTTGGAAACATTTCCCTTTCTCTCTATGCATTAGGGTATTTACATTTAGAAAATTAATATCTCACAAAATAAGCCAGTTGGAAACAATGAATTTTAAA
>JBBBVT010000001.1:27902849-27916267 GCA_037177035.1 Craterocephalus eyresii
TATGTAAAGCGCTTTGAATTGTCTTGGACCTGAAAAGCGCTATATAAATAAACTTGCCTTGCCTTGCCTTGCCTTCATGGAGAATGCGGCCTATCATCCTTCTGCTGTTGTTTTAATAAAACCATACTACAGTCAGCCACCCCAGCTGCCACTAATCCAACAGCAGCTGTAGCAGAGGGTCGCAGCAACGCCCGAGCCCGTCTGGTGACCTTAGACTGCACCGGCATAAGCAGCAAAGTGATGAGAACCATCACACTGCAAGCCCCATACAACAGGCTCTGTTTTGCTTTTCCCATTTTACAAGCCCTGAAGCACTGAAGCCGAACACACTTGTAAACAGACAGCATTCACGGCCAGTGTACATACAGTACCTGAAGGGACGCAGACTTCAAATTCCAGCCACCAGTATTTCTGTGGCTCATAATTCACAATGAAAAAAGGCGGGGTACTGTAAATGCATCTGGAGTAAAACTGCTGAAATGTTTGATTTCTGTAGACTACCATGGAAAATGGCAGCTTACCCCCCTTTCAGGCTGGTGATTTATTATGAGGATAGCATTTAGTATACATTATTTTCAATGCAAGTGTTTGTGGTGTAGTTTCCATATGGTTTCACAAGGATGTTTGGTAACAAACAGACTAATTAAGATGACGTAAAGCCCCATTTTTGGAATAACTGAAAATGATGCACATCCGCTCAGATTTATTGTCTGTCAAACCAATCTGCCAGCAGTGAATGCTCTGATGTAAATGTTTTATGGCAGAAAGGCCAGATGACGTGCTATGATCGGGGAAGCAGGCTGAATATTCTGACAGATTGTGGAAACATTAGGAAAGCAAAAAAAAGTTCACACAAGAGATTACCGATATTATCATCCCAAGAGGGTGATGAAAGACAGAAGCAGATGAACCTTAAAGTTAAAGATGGGAAGATCCTGAATCATTTGTGTGGTTCAGCAGTTCCTCTGAGCTTCTTATAGGGACGAGCAATACCACATTTTTCAAGTCGATAATACCATCAGGATATGGTACTATTTCATTGATACTGATACTTTTTTGACCCTTAAAGGTTAAGAGTTAAGTATTAAATACATATTTTTAAAGTGACAAAATAAGTACAGATTAATACAAGATTATTTATAATTTTAGTAGAAATTAAACCAGTAGAATATCAAACCAAAACATTGCTGACAGTAACAGCATCATCCTGACATCTGATAGACTGCCATAATCATGTGACATAGAAAGAATACACTGTGGATGGGCTTTGCATGCAGTTTTATTGATTAAAATTCTCCAATTTAAAAACAAATTGTATGTTTTTTATCAGAGTGGTATCTCCATACTCAAAAAAGTATCAATTCTGACACGTTGACTGTCTGGGATCGAAGTATCTACTCCAAAGTATCATTACACCCATTCCTAACTCTTTATGTATTTGCACAGTGATGGACAACAAGTTCCGAATCTTTAAATAAATTTAGTCTCTATTATTATAGGCAAGCTGATCACAGATACTGGAATATTTTTGATAGATTATAAAATAATAAAGTCACTTCCAGTCAAATGTGTGGGTAAAGCCATGACTTATGATGTCCACAAATTGTTTCTGTAGTCTCTATGTAAGATGCTAATGTTTTTTAGTGCTTCTGTAAATTAAAAAAGTGAGCAGTGTCCACTGTTGTCAGACCCCAGGAAGAATTGCAGCAGCTAATGGGGATCCATTAAAATAAAGACATAATAACTATTGTAGCTCCAACTGTTGCACCCTCATTAAAAGTTAGCATTTATGCCAGGGTGTAGATTTTTTTTCACCTGTGCCAATCAGAGCAAGAGGTAGAACCCATGGCCAGCGCAGGGTCGCTTGTTGTGGGACAGAATGCTGATTAATTTTAACAAAGCAGTCTAAAGCCACAGGTTAGTGGGTGTTTCTGGGTTTTTGTTGTTTTGTTTTTCCCAGTGTGATGTTGTTTTTACCCCAAAAGCATTGTTTCAATGGGTTTCGTTTAAACATTGTTACATCTTAAAAACAGGATGATTAATCCTTTCTCATTGCCAGAACAAGTTTAATTACCCTCAGTGTGTCGGTTTAGTCAAGCCTGTAGCTATGACAAGGCAAGGCACGGCATTGCGCCGTGTCTTCCAGGCTGATGGAGCACCGTTGGGTTCACCTTCATTTAAAATGTGCTATGTTTAGTAAATATGTGCTTCTATAAAGAAAAAGGTCTACTGTAGGTTTACAGACTCACCTGCAGGACACTTTTTCAAATCATAGTTAGCATGTTCATCTAGATGTTGTCTTACCAGTGACTGCTGTAGAGTTAGTGATGCTGGACCAACAGATTCAAAACCCTGGTGGAAGTGGGTCACACGAGGACAGGAAACTTTTATAGCAATGTATTATTATCAGAGGGTAGTATCAGAGGAGGTGAAAATGTACTCTGTTCCTATATATTTTGATAGTATTTTTAAAAAAGAAAAAACTCTTTGTCATATTTTGTTCAAGTCAAACAACCATTGTTGGTGTTGATTTAAAATCGTGCAACAAATTCAGAGCCAGTTCAAAGTTTGGACACAGATATGTCCGACTGATGTTCTGTGCTCTTTTTTGACATTTTTAAGTAGGTAAATCAGTCATTGAATTTAATGTAAATTGGGGGTATTTGACATTTTCTAGAACCTGTCACTTAATCATAGTTGAAATGACTTGTGTGAAATATTATTTCTTCTAATCCGTGTGGATGACAGACGTGAGAGCTGATCCCAGAGAGATAAATTACTCGGACTTAATGTTTTATTTGAGATGTTCTTATAATGTTGAGAAGGTAATTCGAGTTATGTCTGTCTCCTCAGCCTGCTGTTTGCAGTGAGAGTGGCGGCCACCGTGAGAAGCCTGGAATGTCGCTCGGACTGTCTGTCAGTGTTCAGCGTGGACACAGAGCTCTCTCCTCTCCGGCCCAGAATCACACCACATCCTAACCAACTGAGTACACAGTCTGGGTGGGATGCTTCACTTGCCAGCCGAATGCGGTCAGTGTTTTGGCTGTTGGTGGAAAGTTTTTTCTACTAGATGAATTGGCAGGTAAAGAGCTTCAGTTTATTATTTTTCAGAAAGGAAAAAGAAAAGTAATAAAAAAGAAATTGGCTGGTAAAATGCTGAGAGTAGCTCTTGAATTTTGGATTCAGGCACTGGTGAATGTGAAAGTTCCCGGCTCTGTAAACTGCATTGTGGGGCGCTTAGCCTCGATCTCCTCCTCCCGACGCACCATTGATATGTAAATGTTGGACAGCTTGTATGACAATGCCACAGTCACTGTGAATGAGTTAAAACTGAGACTGCTGCATTTAAGCGGAGCACAGGGCAGCAACAGTATTTCTAGTGTTTAAAAACTGTAAATCCAATTAAATGTGAGCAAAATTCTGCATTTTCTATAGACATTATATTATATTTGTGTGTAAACCCCCCCCCCCCACCTCCTCCACTGCCTTTACTGTGGCTCCACCACAGGCTCACCATGCTCTCTCTACTGATGGAGTCCTCACCACCATTAGAGGAGTGGGACCTCTGCCTTATTTACACTGGTCTTATAGGCTTGGCATCGGCTCGCTATCTGACGGACACTCTGAGTCGTTGCGCTCCTCCAAAAGCCTTTACAGCTCTGCTGCTGTGAAAATGTAGGAAACTGTAAGTTAGCTGCATGCTGAGACCGTTGTAGCGCTGAAATTATGTCTGTTCAGATAAAGTGCTGGAGTTTTCCAAAAGGGAGCTTTATTTTCAAGTCTGCTGGCAACAATTACACTTTGCTTTACCGTTATTTGGATTTGGCGGCTGTTTCATAATGTAATGTATTTATTAAGGGAGAAAATAGAAATGGCAAATTTAATGAAAAATAAACTGAAACCTCTCAAGAAAAAAGTACATTCTCTATCTTCTTCAGGCCTTTTTCAGACATAAACTGGGTTTCCATTCACTAATTAAGTGAAGCTGTAGCTATATTTTGGGAAAGTTAAATCAAACCAGTTTTCATTAACTGGTTTGAAGCAAATAAACTGGGATGTACTGGTGCTGGGGGACAATAGCAGCTGGGATTAAGGGGAAAAAAAGAAGCTTCATCGGACATCCGGAGGAAAACAAACAGCTGTTCTTCAGGAATGACTTAAATCTGTGGTTTTTTATTTTGATCAGGAATAGGAGTTTATTGTTTGCCAATTTAGACCAGAAACGGCTTATTTTCATTTACAAATTTGCATCTTTCCCACCAACGCACAACACACATTCAGGATTATTCTCACTGCTTGCATTGGCCGTTTCCCATTTTATAACATTTTAACATGAATCATCAACACCAGTGATGGAAACTTGCTTTTATTTGGAATCATATGTAAAAATTCCATTTCCTCACTGGAAAGAGCTCCATTGATTCCTCCTCATCACCATCAGTTAGTGAGACACTAAAGAAAAAGAGCTGAGATGAGAAAGAAAAGGCCAGAGAGGAAAAACAAGAGAATATGTGATTCAGAGATGAAACACAAATTGCCATATTTGTTAAATACGATGAAATGATGTCCATCTTGCAGTTTGTCTATCTGAAGTTCTCCCAGCGACCCTGAGCTGGAATCAGCAGCAGAGGATGGATGGATGTCAGAAATTTTGTAGCCAATCACGATGGAGGCTTCACGGGAAGTTTTCTGCCCCTCCGTCAGGGTTTTGCAATGTTTTATACATTTATATTAAGGCTTTTCTTGAAGCATTTCTGGATGCAATGGTGACCTTGTCTGTTTGGGAGAAGATCTTACCCACTCAGCACACCTTTGCTTTTTAAGCACATTCAGAGTTTATAGCATTTTTTTTTTATTTTTAACATTAGTTGTGTCCCATCCTGGTAAAAACATAGAAGCCTTGACCTTTACATCAGCTTTTAGCATTCTTTAGCCAATGTTTCTGAAGTCCTCATAAACCCAGAACTGGCTGTACTTTGCCTCCCCTGTACTTTTTATTTTCTCCCTTACTGTCTGGTAAATCGCACCCACCTGGCTCGCCCCTCATAGGTCGCTCTGTAGAACAGAGAGCAGCTCGGCCCCGGGTCCTGAAACAAGCATCAGGTGACGCGTTTGCGGCTGTGGCTCCGAGTCCCCGTTAGCGTTGGCTCCACTCCTTTGCTTTAATCACGACATGAGCGTACTGCTGCCAGAGAAACTTTGAAACCCCAGTGATTTCTTTGTTGCTTGTTTCTGGGAGTTCTGCCAACTTATATCCCCCTCCCCCTCCCCTGCAAAAAAGTGTTTTAAATATCCGTACAGTAATGTGGCCCAGACAGGGAGATTTGAGATGGAAAACTTAACCCATCTCTTCATCCTTCTTAACATCACCCCTTTTTTTCCTCCTCTGAGCCACAGCCTATAGAATTGTGGCTTGATTAGCCTCCATTTTGCTGCAGCTCCAGTTTCTCCCAGTTTATCCGAGATCAGCAAAATGACCCTTCTTTATGAGGGATGTTGATGAGAGATGGCATCAGTACTCTCATAAAGGTGGTGGTGGTGGGGGGGGGTCGCTTAATTCCTAACCCATAGGGTCTGGATGCCCCTGACTCCAGGATCGCCCTGCACAGAGAGCAGGTCAGCCATTCACCGTGGCTCCATGGCCGCCGTGAATGGAACATTGTACCAGTGTGAGACAAGAGCCTCCTAAATCCAGGGTTACTCCCACTTTGGAGCTGTGAAGTGAAGAGTGGAGGTCTCCAGAGGGGGGTTTCAAAGAAATGTTGAATAAAGATAATTTAGAAAATGGGCTCCAGCACACTGCTGCCTCTGTAACCCCCCCCACCCGACTCAAAACACTCAACTCCCCAAGGCTGCTCAGCTCATGTTTGTTTTGATTTTGCTCCCAGAATTGGGTGGAAGGGGTGGAGAGGGGAGCAGGGGGGTGGTAGGGTTGTTTTGGAGAACCGTAGGATGTATGGCAATGATTAAGACGGGCCGGACTGAGGACAGCCCGAGTGAAAACTTGGACACTTTGTTTCTCCGTCTCCTCGTTGTTGGGAACCTGCACAGCTGGAAGTGCAGCAGCATTCCTGTGGTTAATGAAAAAAGCAGGAGAAGTTTGTCTAAGGCTTGGAGACCTTACGGAAACGTGCTACCTGTAACTCATAACAACCTCGTGTTTGTTCATCGGCGTGCACAGTAGTGTGCCTGCTCATCATTTCTGCACATATTGCCTGGAAAATTGGGAGTAGGTGCAGAAACCTGCTGAAATGTAAGCAAACATAATTGGTAATACGGAGCAGAAGACAAAAACAAATGAACAATTCAAATGAACTCGCTCGCAAATATTTAGTTTGAAATCCTTTATTCATTTAACCCCTACTGGATCCTCTTAGATAAGTCTTCAGGAATAGTTCTCCAGACTTCTCTCAGGATATTTCAAAGCTCGTCTATAGTCTTGCTTTTCCTTTTTTTTTTCCTTTTTTTTTTGAGGACACAACACACTATATTGAGATATTATGTTTAAAGCTTCATAACATTGGAGGAATCACTTTGTTGGTGCAATATTTTCAATTCCATGCCTGTCAGCTCTGCTTTCTTCAGCTTTTTTTTGTTAGTTTTAGAAACAGGAACAAGTGGTGAATCCTTCAGCCATCCTGCTGGTAACAAAGCTGTCTGTCATGTGCAAAGACAGCACTAGTTCATCCCTTTGGTTATCTGCCTTTTTACGCTTGAATGATTTATAGATCTGTTGTAAATGGCTTAACGAACTAACAAAAGTAAATCCTGAAATGGTTATAGCTGAAAATGAGAGTTGAAAAGCAGCCAGTGTCCAAAGAGAGACTTTGAGAGACATCTTCAGGAAGCTTAGAGAAGTATTGCTGAAGACATGTAAAATATTACAGGTCCCCGAAGCAACATATAAAGAAATGAGGGGTGGATGAAGACAGACTTGAACTGCTCTATAGTTCTTGCCAGTCTGTTAAATTTTCTTTTGCCATTGCTTATTTGTACAATTTGAGCATTTACAGAGCAGGTGTGCAGCTCCAAGTGACTCTTTTACAATTTGCTAATGACTTGTAAATACCTCAGCACGCGTGGAAACAAGCCCCAAATGGTTGATTGCTCTGAAGCAGTACCATATTTGTTCAGGCCATTACCAAGGAGCGAGTACACTGACGGGAGAAGCTCGGCTGCATGTCGGCTTTTGGCTTGTTTATCTACCTTCCTTCATCTATAGACTTGGTGGTTTCATTTCACTTCGACTCCTAATTTGCTGTTTATTTCCACAGAAAATGGACTAAGCAAAGACTACACACTTAAAATTCCTCCCCAGGTTTCAGTTACCCTCATCTAATCCTTTAAATATTAAGACAGTGAAAACAAACACGTGCTGTGGCCTCCGGGCTGACTAGAGTAGCCACATTTTTTGGTGTTAATCTAAATCTTTTGCAAACAAATGCACAAAAATAGTGGCATGAGTTAAATCCAGCTTAATTGGATTATATGCTCTACTTTGTTAAATCATACATAAAACACATCATAACGCAGCTTTGTGTCACAAAAACATTTTATTATAAAAATCAGCCTTCCAATATGAAATGCCCTCTCGAGTATTTACTGCTATTTTTCACAAAGATATAAAAAACAAACAATCAAAAACCCTGAAAATCGTGTCTTTTTTTAAAGTGAATCTGAGCTACATTTGTGTTTATATTAACTGCATTTAAGCAACTCATCTTACTGCATATGATAGTAAAATATATACACATTCTTCATATTCTAGCTTCATAATTTAACATAAAACGACAATGTTCAAGACTTCAAGTGGCAAAGACGAAACAAGTGATGAAAATGCACTTTTTTGCTATAAAAAACAAACCAACTGAGCAGAGAGTAATGGGAGAGGACCTCAAGCTGAACTATGGGTGCAGACATTCACAAATGTAACTTTAGCTTTGAGGTGAAAATTTTCAACACAATGAAAGCATGAAGATGCAAGTGGCTGCATCTGTAGTCAGAGCTTTTTGTGGGTGTTATTTAGAAAAAATAAACTTGGGGAAAACCCTTGACTACAACACACTTTTGTGATGTTTTAACAACGATTGTGTGACACAATAAACAGATTTAACACCTCCCTTGCTCACTGACTGGATGATGATGCAAACATATTTTGTTCAATGAGTTTGAGGATGTGTGAAGCAGAAAGAAAACAATGTTCACACCAGCGGCTGACAGCATTTGGTGGAGTGTTTCTGCAGCGTGAAAGCAATAATGAAGTCAGGGGGTCTTTTGGGGGGGGCTGTCTCAGGAAAAGCTCAATAAAACAATCTGAAAACGGGGGGGAGGGGAGCAGGACGGAGAGCTGGAGAGGCGCTTCAGTTAATTTGAGTACTTGATCCCACACCCTTCCCTGTCCTCGGACTGTTCCCACAAACATTTGAAGTGTGGTTGCTGCAACAATCCAAAGGCCACTGAAATGGAGAGCAGAGCAAACACAGGCTGGATGGCTCCCATGTTTGTCTAAGGTCTTTATAAAGCCCCACTTCAAGACGCATTTAAAGCAAACCAAATAAACAGGAGCTGTTAAAGGGTACACAAGACGGCCAAGTGTGGCTTGGGTCATTTCTTCTCAGCTTAAAACGGATTTATGTCATTTTGACCTTTTTGACAACAGGCTTCTCTGGCAGTGAAGTCTCTGGAAAGAGGAGTTGCCTTCTTTCTGCTGATGCTCAAGAAGAAAAGAGTCATTACTGTGTCCATGCAGCTGCAAAGAGAAGGCAAACACACCCACAGGTAGACATCCTGAAGCCTTGCGCTGGTAAAAGTTCTCATTTAATCCAAGGAGGCTTTGTGTTTTCAATATGAATCCAGTAAAATCAGAGTAATATCCAAAGAACGAGGAGCAGCGTGAAGCTGTGAAACCTGTGGGACGCAGAGGAGCTCTCTGTGTAAACCTCCTCCCTGTTAAACATGGGATCATAGTCCTCATCCTCGTAGATGTCATCGACGTCAGGCTGGTCTGATATAACGCTGTGGTCTCCGATGGAGCAAAGTTTGCTCATGTTCTCCTTGACCACTTCACAGAAAGGCCTCTCCACGCCGTCGCAGACGCAGCGGTTCAGCAGCACGCCGTTCGGGATGAAGAGCATCTGCTGAATGGTGGCTTTGCATTTGGAGGAGCACTTCCTGCCGTTGAACAGCTGCCCGCAGTATGACAAGTAGGCCGCGAGGGAGGTGTGGCAGTTGCTGTCCTCCTCGCAGCGCTGCCGGGCCTCCATGCAGCCGATCCCTGCCGCGTCGCTGGGGTGTCTGCGCGGGAGGCACGGCTCGATGGCCCGCTTGACGCTGAGGCAGTCCTGGTCCTGCGCGCAGTCGCAGCTCTCTAAGTCCGGCCCGCTCCGGGTGTGATTGAGCCTTATGAGCGCATTGATGCAGTGGCTCGGGCACTGCTTCCTGGCGTCTCGGATGTTCCCCTCACATGCTGCTAAGTACTGGTTGTAGGCGAGCTCGCACTCGGGCTCGTCGTGGCACCGAAGGAGCGCCTGCCAGCAGATGAGTTGGGCATCTAAAACCACCAGCAGCCATGGGAGAAGCGCCAGGGCGCCGCACCAGCATTTCATGTTTGGATGGGATTCTAGTTCTGTGACCAGACCTTTCTCCGCCTACTCATTGGGGATTTAAACGATTTTTTTTCTTAAACAACTTAACCCTGAAGCTCACAGGAGTCCGTCACCAGCGCAGCCTTTTTTTCTTTTCCTCCCCCCAATTTTCCACCAACTTGCACTTGGACAGGGGTTTGCCTCCTGTTGGTGGTTTTTGCAGCGGTAGAAGTCAGGATCTGATTCAGTAAATCCACCACGAGCGGCTGCGAAGAAGAAACGCTCATCTCTGGAAGCATGTCCGCTCCAAAGTGCACCATGCCCACCGAAGCGCGCCGCAGGGCTGTCCAAAAGTCAAGCCGCGCAGTTTGTAGTTAGTCCTCAACTCGGATCCACGCAATTAAAGTAATCTTCCTTGCTATTGCTTTCCCCGACTCTTCATGCTTAACTACTTTTTACATCCATCCGCGCATTCCAAAGTTTTTGGGGGGAGAGCTTACTCTGTTTCATGCTGTCCCGCTCTGTGCGTCTTTGTCCCTCTTCTGGCTGTTACGCTTCACGGTCCGCCGAGCATTACCCCACAACACCCCTCCCTCTGCTGAAAAAAAGAAGGAAAAAAAAGAAAGAAAGGAAAAAGTCCCCCCCCCCCCCCCCCCCTCTCCCTGGTTACCGATTGGTTGCCATTGACGAGTCAGCCGTGAGACCCATTTCTAGGCCCGCAGCAGCAGCTCTCCGCACAAATCCTCTCAGTATATGAGAGATGGCCTGGATGAAAGTGTTTATAATTTTCCTTGCATGAAACCAAGGGCCTGTGTGGTCCTTTTTAGCAAAACACAAGTAAGAGAGATAAAGAGGGGAGGGGGGAGGGGGGGACGCAGAGGGGGAGCTTGCAAAGTGCATTTCCTTACAAGAAGCTCACATCTGCGATTTTCAGCGCGCAAAACAGCCAAGTATGTTTCCCCAGAGCAGAGATATAACTGCCTCCACGTTTGTTGGTCCTCGCTAATTGTTCCCTCCCTCCCCTCCTCCGCCCCCCCTTTCAGCAAAGTTTTTTAAGCTCCGATTGATAGAGGAGAATGGGAGAGAATAGTATTTTCTGGCCCGTTTCACCCTGATTGTGTCAGATTGGCCATGCGGCGGCCCTGTGTCTTTCCATGCTGGAGATTGTTCACGCACTGCGGCCTACCAATAGAAAGGGGTTCAGCTTCAATATATTTTACAGCTATTTCCTTTCACACTACACTTGAAAACTAGCAATAGCTCAGGCTTCCCCGCCATTGAAATGGTAACTAACTTTTTGTTGTTGTTGCGCGGAGGGCATGCTGCAGGAGGCTGTACCAGGTCTGCGCAAACGCCACAAGACAGATGGATCACAACTGCAGCAATAACTGCTGCAAAACATTAAGTTTGTTTCATCTCATAAACTTTAACACTTTATTTTAAAATATACATATATTTTTGCATTTCAATAAACATGTATGATTATATTAAATTATTAAGCTTTAGGTAATTTGATATGAATTGCTTAAATTAACCGTTATAAATTGGACTGATGGAGCTCATATAATGGCTATATTTAATTGCATTATAACTGGACAAGAATGAGAAGGATTGAAGTGGACGTCCTACCAATTTACAAATAAAACTTAATTAAATTGAATTGCATTTAAATACAGCCATTTAGAAACTCAGAACTATTAATTATGAAGAGCTTGGGTGCAAACTGGCCCTCTGACAGCTTATCTAGAAAATTAATCAATGACTGATCCTAACCACATGTGCACGAGATAAGTTAAGGAAACTTTGGCCAAGAGCATTATTCATGAAAATATCTTAAATTTCACCAAAGAAAAAGGAGAAACTTTGTGCTGTCAACTTCTCCGGACTAGGAGGCACCTGGGAGAGTGCATGCACTGTGGAAATGTGGATTGTGGAATGAGCAGTGATTTAAGGTCTTTTTTCGGATGAAATGGACAATAAATTCCCAGGACTAGGGATGAATAGACTATCGCAGAGCCGGGCACTGTGGCTGCATCAGGACCCTCATCGAAGCTCATCCGTGATGGCAGCATTAATTCAGAAAAGTGAAAATTTAGGGCATCGTATGACTTGTCCAGATGCATCTGTACATTTTTCAAAAAGACAATTCAAGACAAATTCTGCACATGACAAAGGCATGGATGTTGGACTTGGACAATTACAGTCTTCCTGACCTCTCCCCAGTGAAAATGTGGAGAAATGTGAGCACTTTCAGATGTTTGTAGTGCTAAATAGTGCCTGTAATTTTTTGTTGTCTTCAGTGCCAGATGGTCTCTTTTTTTATTTTAGATATGGCAACTTTACTGTACCTGTTAAATGTTTCACCTTTTTTTTTAGGAATCTACTTAAGACATGAAATGTTGAAACAATTTAAAAATGAGGTTGAAGAGACTAAGCATGACTTATCTGGGTTTTATCCAGTCCCCATTTATACATGTGGATTATTTGTCACTCTGTTCTCCACAGTGAGTGTGTTTCTACAGCCAAGAGTGCATTTTTGTCTCCACCTGCTGTTCAAGTTGCTGCAGCTTTAAGACAGAGCACAAAGATGCAAGGCTGTGTAGATGTCTCATAACAGGAAAAAGGAACTGTTATCATAAAAATAAGTTTATTGCAGTTAAATCATAAAACAAATCACACAAGTACTCTAAGACGGAGTGACAGAGAAACAAAGAAACCGCCAAAGAACAAGAGGCTGCTCACCATGGCAGCCATTTCCTGAAAACTCTGTTCCACAGGTTAACATACAGAAATTACACTTGTGTATTATCATTATTATTACTGACTTATTATTTCCAGTTACACACACTTATACTAATCAAAGAGCTTTGAATTATGGCTTCGCTTCCACCTGTTGATATTATCTCATGATCACAGATGACAGATTCTATATGTCCGGTAGAAAAGGACTTATTGCAACTTTCCCCTCTCCATCATATTATTACTGTCATTTCTTTTGTTACCGGGGGGTCACCTACTGAAAGAAATTCTGGAGTTAGAAAACAAAAGTGACCTCGTTCTGATAAAAACTTTTCAATTTAGTCATAAAAAACTCAGCTTTCTGAGATCCAAACAGACGTCCACCTCAGCACCACTGCTACAGAAATTAAATATAGTGAAAAGAAAAAGAGAATGAGAAAACAAAATTAAAGAAGCATTTTAAATAAACGTAGCACAACAGCATCCCATCGGAGGCAGAACAACACTACGATGAGCAATCCCAGATTCAGGATGAGGAGACTTTTTCCCCGCTTTTTTGTCTTACAAAGACACCACAAAACGACACAAAATCCACCAGCACTAAACAGCACTACCAAGAAGATAGGGCACATGAGATGGAGGATGAGGCGAAGATGGTGCGACGGGTGACGACACCACAACATCCAGCCAGCTGCTGCTTTACACATCACACAACACAAACACTTGCATGTGGACTCGGTAGTTGCAAAAATACACACACTGCAGTTACACAATTTGACATACATGTGCCATTTCCTTTATCTTAGTCGGAACGTTTGAGCGAAGGCTTTGGCATACACCTCCTAAAGCGTTTACTTTTCCCTTTATTGGAGCAGCTTTTATTTTTTTTCTTATTTTACCCTCTTAATGCAGCATATGCACAGATTTACTCATTATACGCTGGATATGGATGCTAGGTTAGCTTTGGGAGCACTGTCACTGCACACACTTACACGTACATAATTACAACCTACAAATTGCTGCGAGGCTAAAAAGTAGCTTTCAGTATTGGAATGTGGAACTTGAAAGAAGACAACCTTGATGTCCAAGGCACAC
>JBBBVT010000001.1:27916318-27930011 GCA_037177035.1 Craterocephalus eyresii
AAAACTTCTTCAAAAAGTACTGGTAAAAGTAAAAGTGCAAAGTTTCACACAGTGAATTCATTCGTTGTTAACTAAAGCAATGTTGCCAACTTCTGGAGTTTTTGTGCTTTTTGTACGTGAAATAGAAACAACCCCAGAGTGAGCGGTGTCATTGTATTTTACCCTGAAAAGACAACTAAATTTCCCAAATTTAGCACAACACAGTGTAAGCCTTGGGCTCGTTTGTTTTCATTCCAACCAAGCAGCCGATCACAGTGATCTCCTCTTATTGAAAGTGCACATGTTCATCAGTGGAATCGGCTGCTTTAGTCTGAAAAGAAATCACGCCGCTACCACCTCAGCTGTGTAATCGCTGGTCATGTGGGTGCAGAGAGCAAGGAGGCCTGGGAAATGGAGGATCTAATATACCGGACAAACTTTCCCTCAGAGGACGAGTTGCTCAGATGGAAGCAGAAATCTTATCTGTGATATCTGAGTGGGATGCCACACTGTTCTTCTCCAGCGAGCAGCTGGATGATTTCTGTAAAAGTACGACTGACATTCAGGGCCCTCCGGATTCAGAATGATTTTGTATGTTTTGTAGGACAAGCCCGGGATGTCATAGGGTTTAGTCGAACTTTACGACACAAAAAAAAATACATATATATATATATATAATTATGCAACCGTGCCAACTGACATTCCTCCAAAGCAATGAGAAAATGCCTACACCCAGATCTGCCTCTGAGAGATATTTGAATGAGTATAACCGATCTCCGGAGACTTGGAGCTGGCTGGATCACATGAGACTGCAGTTTTCCGTCTGCTTTTTGAGGTCTTCCAGCGTGGCTTGGGCTTTGTCTTTCAGCTGGTCCATGTCCACGTTCTGGATGTTGGACAGCTGGCCCAGTACAGACTGCTTGTGTGCCTCCTCCTGGTTGTCCTCAGCGATCATCTTGGCCAGCTCTGTGGGTAACACCACATCATCCCCCGCCTGCTGGATCTGGGTCTCATCAAGCTCATTCTGAGGAGCAGAAACACAGGAAAGCGGGGATGTAAACACATGCCTGCACACCTCAGAGAATTAAACAATGTTTCATGATTTCTTTCTTTAGAAAGAGATTCATGAACAACTTACCTTTGGTAGTCTGTACTTTTCACGGAAATGGCTTCTAACTGTGGCTCTCTCAGCTTTCTTCTGGGCAAAATTAGCTTCTCTTTCTTGTCTGCAAAACAGGAGGCAAAACCATCTGTGTTTTAATAACAATTTTTTTCTCTTTTTTTATCTGTAATATCCTTAAATGCGAAGTTAATACAAAACAACTGATCATAAATCCTTAAAAAAAACGAATGCGTGTTCTTGATTTAAATGTGCCTTTGCATCCCCGCCATGACTCCTGTCCTGCTGGATCTGGACCAACGAGGCCTTGGAGGCTAGCATTACCACGTGTCCTTAACAACAGGGTATGGAGCCAACAGAAGGTGGAGCAGCAGCAGTGGTGCCGCGGGGGAAAAGCTAAGAGATGTTCTGCTTATGTTTGGGAGCCCCAGATGCAGCTTCCCGTCTTTCCAGCACTCCTCTGAGGGATTTTAGTCCAAACGGCATGTGGACCACAAGGGGTGACCTACAAACTGCTGACTCACTACCACACTTTTAAAGCTGTCAAACAATCTTTTATTACTGTGCAAAAAGAGTTGAGCCACCCTGAAATTTTTCCATACTTTCTAAGAAGTCTGGATTTTTTTTCTCTTCTTTTTTTTCAAGCAATAGTTTTCAAGTCTCACAAACTTTGTCTGGGACTTTGGCTACTTTATGACTCATTTTCAGTCCCCCAACTCAAGAGATGGACCAGTGTTGTCTTCAAATAACAGAAAATGTTTTTTACTATCAGTCTCAAGCAAACACACACAAGAAAATTCCTAAACCCAGTTTGACTGGCTTGATATTACATTCCTGCCTTAGCTCAACATGGCGTGCAGCAGCTCTCTATAAAACATTATAAAGCAGATGAACTTTATGTGAAAGTGATGTCTTTAAGAAAACCGTCTCCATGGCAGGGTGGCATAGAGAAGGGAAACAAAGAAAAGGCTGAGACAAATGAAACTGGGCTGAAAATCAGAGGCACTGGGTTTTATGTGGTAGTGAATCATCCTAAAGGCCTGACCTCAACATTACTGGAGCAGTGCAGGATCATTTGAACTGAGTGCAGAACAAAAGATGGCTGCAGAACTATTCTTGTACATCGCTTCAGTAAATGACAATAAAGCTGCTTAAGGAATAATTCTACCCCAGATTAAAGTCAGTAAGAACAGTATCACCCTGTTTTTGTTTTTATTTTTTCACATTTCAACAAACTGCTGTAGCAATTTCCCATTTTCCTTTAAATAACATAAAGTAGTCATCAGTGTTTCAACATTATTGCACAGCTGTGTGTTTGTTGAACTTTTGCAAGTTTCCAAATGCAGGGGCCTCAAAGATATGGCTCAGGGGCCAAAACATTTACACAATGTGTAAATATGTCAATGAAAATAATAAAAATAAATGCATAGAAATACACTACATTACACTGTCATTTAGCTGACACTTTTATCCAGGGCGACTTACCATTCAGTTTTCTCGGCGGTGCCATGGAGGCTAAGGTGTCTTGTCTAAGGACACAACAGGTGACTGAGGTGGGAGCAGGATTCAAACCACCACCCTTCACATTACTGAATGACCCGCCCTCCCACCGCCCCAAAACCTAAATATGAAATATATATAGTACATAAAATAATTTGGATTTTAAAAAGTGTATGAAATGTATTATTTCAAAAGTAGAATTTAAAATATATAAAAATTACAATGTTTTAAAACACATTTATAAATTAATAATCCAACACATTTATTATATAAATCTATAAATGTTTTATATTTTTAAAAAAGGTCATGGTCTTTCATTTTCTGTACGTTTTGTCCAATTCAGGTCGACGGGGAGCTGGAGCCTATCCAGTAATTAGCAGGCGAGAGGCAGATGCAGGGTACAGCCTGGACAGAGAGACAAGCAGCCACAAACACTCTGAGGGAGAATTTACAGTGAGCAATAAACCTGTCTTTGGACTGTGAGAGAACCCACACATACAGTACAGAGGGACGGCATGCAAACTGCTTACAGACCCGCTCTAACCTTTCCCCTGCCAAGGCTGCAAGCAGTGACCTTCTAGCTGTGAGGCCACCACCACGCCGCTGCGCTGCCCTCAATAAATCCTACTCCGGTCTGTGAAAATGATAAAATAGGGTTGTTGAAATTGCATTTTTGTTTCTCCAGAAATTTCAGGTCATTTTAAATGTTTTCCAAAATAATAATTTATTAAATGTAAACATCTTGATAGTGTACCAGCACTTGGGATAAAAATAAAGGAAAAACTGTGGAGCTTTGATCATTCATCAGTCATTATGCTGACATTTTAGAGGATCAAACTGTGGCCCCTGAACTAAATGCGTTTGACTCCCCTGGTTTACAGAACAGTATCTAATTTAATTTGGATATGCATGTTTTCGGGGTTAAACAGACTTGATATGGAGCTCAGTCTGCAGGTTTGCTGCCATGGTGACCACCTTTATCTGGGTGGTTGGTGGGTCCTGCACCGCTGTGGGAGCTGGCCGGCCATGATCCGATTGAGTTAGGTTTAATTGTTATACTTGAGTATGAGATGCTATATCATTAACTTTTTATTTGATGTCTAAATCATTTTAATTTGGTGTTTAGTTTTTTCTGTTATTATTCAAATCACTTTGTGCTGCTCATTTGTTTGAAAAGTGCATTATGAATAAAATCTGATTGATTGATGAAATATGATTGATACACACTTCTTTGATAAGTTGGGATATGAAGGTCCTGCCACCCCAGTCTAAATTGCAAATCAATCACAGTTTTCTTTGGTTTCCATCAAGCTAAAGGCTAAACATCTCTGTAATAATCTAAAGATATCTTTTTCAATTCCATAATTCCAGATTTACAGTAACACAGTGCGAATCTCTTTCGTGGTCACTTTACTTCTGGTGAGTATCGCAGAAACGTTTTGATGCCAGCTGGGCCTTTAATTATTGTTTGAGGGATTTTGCCCATTCTAATGCTCCTTGTTGCATCTTCACTTCTAACCATAGACTTCTTATGTTATATAAAACAAGGAAGCCCGGAGATAAAATAATTCCAGTTTCCATCCTGTTTTCATCTTGCAATCTGCTGGTGAAATCTTTACTTTGAGAACTTGCTGTATTGAATACATGTGAGATTTCCATTGCACGCCCCAACCATGATCGTTCCACCACTGCTGAACATCCAGAGACATGTTTGTTCCAGGAAATGTGGTCGCTTTTACTCTTTAAACACTGCCTTGCAGCTCTGGTTTCTAAAATGCAACAGGCCTGTACAGAGGTTGAAGATGCTGGTAAGGCTTGCTCATGTTAGTTATGTTAGCAAAGATGTGTCTTTATTATAACTTCATAATTGCCTGTTTTAGTCAAAGGATTGTACCGCTATATGGTTGTATAAATAATTCAAGGAAGTTCTAAAAGGTTTTGTATGATCCCTTGGCTGCTTAGAAGATTGAAGGTTTGATTGTAGGAATATAGTTAATGGTGTCAAAGTATTCATAAGCTATAGCCCTGTAATGCAAGAATTCCGATTTCTTAGGGTGTCCACTTTAATGTGGCCCACCAAATGTATATCTGTGAGAAATCACATGTTGGGTTGAAATATCCAGAACTGAACTGTTCTAGCTCTCATTTCTCTCTTCAAAGTCAATCTCATAAGCAATCCATCAAAGAGTGTGCGATGCCTCCAGCAGAGGGCAGGCAGCTGTCACTGCTTCCTTCACATCATCTGAAAGCATCATCATCCTCCCCCCCCCCAAAAACTGCTAAATTTGCTTAAATGCTTCAGACACTGTGAACCAACACAACACAATGCTGAATAAATATCCTGAGGTGAAACGTGACGTGATCGCAGTGACAACAAAAACAGTTTTGTTACAGTCAGTAAAATACAGCAGCTTCTAATAACAGGAGGAAGCAGATCGTTTTCAGCAGAGCCGGTCCTCACAGAGCTGGATCACATTTAAGTCTTGCAGGCTGAAACTGGAGGACTAACAAAGTGTTTGCGCCCTTTGTGTCAGAGGAAGGTTATTTTATCGAGAAGCAGCATCCTCGGCTCAGCCCATGTGATCTTGAGTTCACTTTGGATTAACGTGAACGGGCCAAACACCAAGGGGCCACACAGCGTTCACTTGCAGTCAATGAGCAGCTTTGTGTCTTCCTCTCTCAAGGGCATCAGATGACCAGGGTTGTCAGTGTGGCCAGGGTGCTGAGGGTGATAAAATGTCTACATGTGACACGCCACAGTGAGCACCCCCCCCCCGCCCCCCAAACAGCCTTGTTCCACTTTAATCTGAGCAGAACGGACTTCTCGATGATCTATGCTCATGTTTAGCACCTCTGACTAATAGATCGTTTTCACTGAAGGTCACGTTGTGACGGAAGAACGTGCCTCCAGCAGAGCTCAGTGGGCTGAGCTGGGTATTGATGCTGTCAGCGTCAGGACCTCACCTCCCACTCATTCTTCAAATATTGCACACGCTACCATGAGACAGTTTGGGTTAAATTGTTCATCAAAGGTGTTAGTTTATGAGCCAGATACGCAACCACACAGGACGTATTCATGAGAGCAAAGAATATGCAACCCTTTTTCCTTTTCTTTTCTGAGCTTAAACATTATTCAGCACTATTTATCAATGAAAAGTGATTGTTTAGCCGGTAGTGGTCCTCTAATGTGAAGATGGAGAGCCCTCTTCTGGGGAAGGATCACACTAATCAAGAGTGAGCTTCTGTCTGCAGGAGGAACTCTGCCAAACGACCTTGTTGTTCACTTGTGTCCTCAAGTGGTCTGAAGATGTATAAAAAAGAAACATGAGTATGGAAATCATAGAAAAAGAGCCTTTGTTATGTAAACTAGGGTAAGATTTAACTAAAAAAGAATTTAATTCCTGGATTTATTCATGTAAATGTGAATAATTCAACAAGATATAAATCAGGTTTCAACAACCATTTGGATGATACAATCTAGCGAAAATTAAAGCAAAAAACACAGAAGAGAAAGAAAATAGACATCTGACTTAATGAACATTAGTGATGGTTGTTTGCCCTCTGATAAACCACTTTATTTATTTGTCTGATTCATTATTCAGCCGCGCGCACGGCAATAGGGAACATGTTTCGCCCTGGGCACAATTCCTCATGAACATTTGGATGAACGAGGGACTCCATGAACCCCAAATTTAAAATAGCGCTTCAGATTTGGATTTTTCTTTCTTTTTATTTTATTTTCCCGAAGCTACGAGCCGGAGAGCTCCCTGGGCGAGAGGAGCAGCTGTGTGTGGAGCGCTCCGCACTGATGCGTAAAAATGCGCGCAGCGCGTCGAGAGCTCTCCGTTGTTTACACATAAAGACACAGTTCAAACAAGCCGCAAATAAGTCGCTTTAAATTACAAATTCTGTTGTCTTTTAAATCACAAGTTCACAGTCAAAATAAAAAGAAACGTAAACCAATCCCTTACTTTTCCTCCTCTAACTGTTGCTGGTATTGCTCGAATTCCTCTTGAGTCATCCCCTGCGCGGCGGCGTCTGATTTCTCCCCTTCAGGTTTCTCCTCCGTCAGTCCGCCTGTCAGGTTCTTCAGCTGTCCGCCCACCATGTGTTTCACCATGAAAGCCATCGCAGCGAACCGAAGAGTCCTCGCTTTGATCAACTGACGTTGAAGGCTGGATGCGCTCTTGGATAGAGCAGTGGCGATGGGTGGATAGATGTCAGCCAAATGGCGTTTCAGCCAGACGTTTTGAGGTCTCCCACAAAAGAGAGAGTAACTTTCAAAAGACTAATTGGTGAGGGGGGAGAGAGGGTGCAATCAGAGCCTCGTGATTTGGAAATCTCTCCCGACGGGCGCGTCGGAGGCTGGCAGTTTCAGCACCACTGGCCCTGGACAGCTCCGCGCCGAGGAGGATGGAGAGGAGCAGCTCAGTTATGAGTCAACAAGTTTGGCGCTGAACTCTACCAATCCTGTGACTCCGTCCGCATCCACCACTCCCTCCACCCAATCCCAGGCACCGCCGGACTGGGAGTGCGCACGCGATCCCCTGATTCGCCCTCTGATTATAACTTGCGATGCACTCAGACAGAACTCCGGAGGTGACAAAGAACACGTGACGAGCCGCAGTTTCTTCTGGTTGTTTTAGTGCACCTCTATTTTTCTTCTGGGGGTCGTAAACCCGGTGGAGCCGAGTAAAGAGTTTTTACATGTACACACAGAGAGAAAGCTCCCTAATTGTAAATGAGTCAAAACTGTTTTCACTAGGGCGTGTTTACTTTCCTGTCTTAATCATTTATAAATGATGAGTCTCTTCACTAAATGCACATGAATATGCTTCTATTCAAAACATGGCAGGAAAGTGAAATAATGTGCGCTGATGGAGCTCAACATTTAGCCTACAAATAGGGTCTCCAGCTGCATGATACTGTTTTGTGACCCGAAAGTCTGTGTCTCCTGCTCATTAGACTGTGTGCTTCTGGGTGACACTGCAGATGACACAGTGTTTAGCTGGAGAGCACGTTAAAAACATGACCTATATTTATGTGTGTGTGTGTGTGTGTGAGGAGTATTTTAAATCTCCATCTCTGCAAGTGTCTTGAAAACCAAAGTGTGAAAAACAACTTTGATCACAAAGCAACAACTTCAGCGTCCTGATCCTCCCAGCAGTCTGACATGGAGCCTGGCCTACTTTTCCAGTCCCTGTGGATCAGCAGAGACAGAACGCGTCTCCGTGTCTTTGTCACAGGCTCAGCGAGGCCCTGTTAGCCTATACCTGCCTCGATTTAAAAAAAAAATTGAAAAGAAATCTCCCTCCAACTTCAAAGCTGCCACCGGTGAATAGATAGAAACATAATGAGGCGAATAAGATCAGAACCATAATCTCTGCGAAATTGAATAAAAGGGAAAGAATTTGCCTAACCAGCATCTTTTAGCATCAACTTATGTGCTTTTGCTTTTAATATTCGCACCAAGCCCAGTTTCCAATCACTTTTTTATGGATTATCCCTAAACCCTGACTACAGGTGCTTTAGCAGGTACAGCCAGAGGCTTTAATCCAAGATGATGTATATTAAATAAATTTCAGCGTAGAGGGCTACATGATGACATGTTGTGGCAGCAGAGCTTTAATAACAATCTACCTGCTCTAAACAGCGAAAACAGACGTGTTGGCAAGAAAAATGGCAGAGAACAGCCTTATCTGCAGATAGCGAGCATGTTTGGGTCGAATCGGGGCTACGCATGGCTCAGTAACGGGACTGGCAAGTGTGGTGTGGGCCAAAAGTAGTCCAGATCCTAGCTGCCAGCCTGGATGTGGACTATGGCAAGTTTTTTGTTAGTCAGAAGTGGTCCTACAAGTTTCTTACGGGCCACATGTGGTGCTCACTCACATTTAATCAGCCCAATAAGTCAAGGCCAAGATTCAGGCCAAACATTTTCTTTCAGCCAAAGTTGGGATGGATATCCAAACTATGCAAATTCATGTGTTCACTAATATTTCTCTTTTGAAAACTCATTGTATATAACCCGTATTGTAATTGTTTACATTCAATCTTTTTTCAAACAAACTCACAGAGAACCTGATCTATTCAAGATTTAGGTTAAGCATTGGACAAGGTTACAGGAAAGTCATGTCAGTTTATGGCTGCATCCTCATATTTCACTCCCGAGGTTGCATCTTATGTTACATGGTAGAAAATCCTTTCGTTTAGTCATAAAAATCCCCCAAACTCAGAGAATATCTGATGCAGTAAAGGATCTAGATACAATGTTAGTTAGGCAGCATGTGGCTCAGAGGACAATGAGCTTGCTTCAGGAGGATATGGAAAATGTTTATCCATATGACAGAGATCCAGGAAGATGGCAGGACAGAGCCCTTTTCTATCATACCATTCTGCAGGTGTTACCAGGTGTTGCATATTCTTAGAAAATAAACTACTGTACTACTTGAGAAAAAATCAGAGTGTAACTAACAGTACTGTGCTTGTTTTCCCCTTTAACCCTACTCAGGTACATCTTTGGGTCTAAATATACCTCAAATAAGATGTTGTGTAAACGAAAGACAAGACAAGACAAGAAACACACGTACCGATGTCCCCAAACTTTATGAAAACCTCTTAGTGTCCTTGAACCAGGCTATAAGAGTGTCATAATGCTTCCTTATTTGCTGTATAAAAACACATAAGTATTGTAATTCTCCTGAACACCAAACTGCCAAAACATCTGCTTGTGTTAAAGAGGCTCTAAGTCGCTGATGATCACTTAATCTGGTGCGTCTGTTTAGCAGCACCTAGTTGTGCCACATCATTTTAATTCCCATAGAAGCAGTAAAGGTGGGCTTAAAAGTACAGTGTGAAAGAATTACAGACATCTAGTGGTAAATATGGGCATAGAAATACCAAACACAGTAGTGCACGGACATGGTTTTCAGTGGCCAAAATTCTTCCAGACATTAACATGATTTCATCTGCACTACAGGTAACTACTTTAAAATTGTGTGCATGTGAACTATCTTCTTCTAGGTTTACTTATCCCAAATGGTTCCTTTGCACCTATCAAACAAAACAGAGTCTGCACCTTTAAAGCTCAGAAGTTATTCTTCCATTCAGAGCCACCATAGTGGAAAAGCTGGCACAAAAATGGCAGCCTCCATGTATGTGATGTAAATGGCTCATTCTGAGAGAGTAAAAGCATTGCAGTTATTTTAGTATCATGATTTGATACAGACGGACACAGCTTTTAATTATTTACATACATATTTATCTTTAATCTAGCTAAACACTTCCGCTTTAACTTCCCACACGTGTCAGATGTTGTGATACATTCTGCTGGACAACTATTGTCATATTTACCTGATTTTAAGGCCGGATAATGTACTGATTTGTAAAACATTAGAATTCAATATAGGCATACTTTCTTGTCCCCATGACAGCAGGTATTTACAGGTCCATGTTTATTTGATGAATGGGATACTGAAAATAATTTCAGAGTAATATGACAGTGTGTTAAGCTGCCTGCACTTCTGCATTTAAGAGTAGACATAAAAAGTCAAATACTTTTGTGCAAGAACAGATGAGCTACACGAGCAGCTCACTCGCCTCACAGGTCATGACATTCAAATGAAACTGCCCATAAAGTTAGCTTGACAAAGGAGATGCAATGTAGATGCCAGTGCGCTTGAGTGAGCGAAATATTCAAGGGCATATCAGAAGGTGCTTTACACGAGGCCAGCGATGCAGATCAGTATCAGTACCAGTGGATGTATGACGGCACAGAGAGATGTCACCCATCTTTCTGCAAAGCATGTGATTTATGCATTGATGACGTGTCTCGGTAGTATTCTTCATCCAAATACTATAGGCTTCAGAGTATTTCACAGTAAAGTGGGAGATTATGAAAGAATTTCCTACAAACTGGTGGACCAGACGTGATTCAGCTAAACAGCAACCAAATAATTTCACGAGAGGGTTTTCTTTCACTCATGGGGACAGGAAGGGGAAGGAGGATCCAGTCGGCTGTTTGTCTATCACCAGCACACAACATTGACATGACACCTTGACAGCCAAATGCAGAGAAAAACATATTACTCACATTGCCTGATTTATAAATAGGCTCACGTCCGTGCTCCCTGGCCCCTGCCTGTGCATAGTTCATGTTACAGCCTACTCAGCTTCAACTAGAGCCTCTCGCTCCATGGAGAAAAAAAGGTTTCCGTAAAGCGTGCACAGAGCAAAGTGACATACAAAGCTTTCACACATATGCTTATTGTAAATGCATGCATGAGCATGGTTGCACATAGATCTGACACATTGTCCTCCTCTGCAAACATCTGTGCTAAGCGTGTGCAGTCGCATTTTTTCTGCTTCAAAATTCAATATCTCTCACTAAATAGCATGAAGAAAGCCAGCTGATGTAAAAAAAAAAAGGATCTTTAATAAGGTGAGAAAGCAAATGTCTGGTTAGATGCAAATACATAAAATCGGAGGCAGCAACAACAAAAGGTTAGACATGCGTGACGTGCTGCGGTGTTGTGAGCCAGGAGCGATCACAGTGTGAGTCAACATCCGCCCCGGTCCCACTTCCAGCCTGGTTACACTTGATCTTCCAGGATTAGGTGGCTGTGTGGGATTGGGTGAGAGATGGGCTTATATACACCATCACTCATGTCCGCTGATCCTCAGCAGCCGTGTGTTGCACCTTTGTTTCTGCAGACAAGGAATTAGTCTCATCAAACAAATGTACCCTGCGGCAAACAATGCCTGCATTCAGGGAGTTCTTAAATCCACACAGGAGGAGACGATGCCATTAGCAAGTCAGTAGGAGGTCTGTTTAAAGGAAAGCAGTGTGTATGTGTATGTGTAAGTGTGTGTGCGCCCCCCCACCCCCTTCCCTCTCGTGAGATGATAAAATATCACACTAATCACATTAGAAGTGAAAAGCGCTCTGCATGCTTTGTGACAAAGTGTTCTATCCTTCTTCTTTTCTTTCATGTATGAGGAAAAGACTTTGCAGCCATTTGTATTTTGTGTCCACCTGGATCAGGGGCCGACCAGAGATGGAGCCGACAGGTGAGGTCACAGCAGCGTGGCTCCATACGGTGGCCACAGAGTTGCCCCAGCACACATGGTTTGATGCCCTGCAGGCTGTCCATGAGGTGTTGAACCACGCCACATGGCAGCATTGCATCTGTCCCCCCAGCTAACATCAAGCACTTCCACATGAGATGCATTTAATGGATTTAGACTAGGAAACCATTTAAGCTTCATGCTTTAAAGGAGCTATACCTGATATTATTTTAATCTTCCTAAGAAAAATGGTATATTATGTGGTAAAAGGTGGGCTTACCCCTTTTAAGTCCATAAAAATGAATGACTCACTGATTGCTCATTTGTAAGAGTCCAGGACATTTTATTTAGCGATAGCGGCTCATTTTTAGCTTTGTCTTGATGCTCTCTTTCTCTGACAATGGGGTTAGCTTCATTAACTTCCGGATTTCCTAAGGAAACGCTCTTGTTGGCTGATCGGAATCCGGATGTTACGGAACTTAACCCCATCAATGAGTCTTTCATTTTTATGCACTTCCCCCTTTTGCCACATGATATACCGTAGAAACCATTTTCCTTACAAAGTTTAAAATAGTATCAGGTATAGCTCCTTTAAAGCATTTAACGTGTATAATTTTATTCATGGAGAAGATCTCGATGTTATTTGCCCAGGTTTTGAAATGGAGCAATATCTCCTTGTTTTTTCTGACTCCGATAGTACAAAAAGAAACAGATGGAAAGTCATTTGTGATGCTTACAAATTAAACATTGCATAAAAAATATTTATGAACCATCTCTTTCCAGAAACTGTACCTCAGTTTCACCGGAAAATCCACAGAACCTGCTGCCAACTGCTTTCAGAGGGGCTGTGTCTTCAGTAGAAAGTAGTTCAGATGGAAACTTGACAGGGAAATCTGTGGATTATCCAGGATAACTGGGACACAGTTTTTGGAAAGAGATGTTACTGTAAATAATTTTTTTTCTCCTCCCCTCAAAGTTTCAAGCGCCTATAAGAGAGGTGGACTTAAGTCTGCACTGTTTAAGAAGGCAGGGAGGGATCCCAGCGACGGGTCTCAGAAAACCTTTGAGAAAACAACCTGCATGTCCCAAAGTGTGCGTACACTCTGCAGGTGTAGCTCCCACTAAGGCTGAGGGAGGAGATATGCCTCAGTCTGCTTTCATACATGCGTAACCCTCCTGCTATGTTCATCTCTCAAGAACAGCAATGATATTTCCCGGTCAGTTTGACCCAGAGCATATTTACATGTCCACAGGTAAACCAATAAAAATCCCAATAATCGTTTTTTATGTCTGATTCTGACCTCGATTATTAACCGTTTCAATCAATATTTAGTGCAGTGGTGTTCTAACCACTACCATATCACGACTAAAGGAGGAGAGTTCATAAAGCATCTGACTCAAGTCCACCTCAGTGTAATATTAATAACGGATTAAATGTAAAGCACATTTCATGGAAGTCTACATGGAATTCTTTGTTACTTCTCTCCACACTCACACTGGTTGTGGTAAACTGGAGGTGTAGCCACAGCTGCAGACAGACAGAAACGTGGCAGTGAGTCCTTGCCAACGGTTTCTCCGTCCATCACAAAACATGCATACACCAATGCTGCAGGGACTCGAGGGAAGGTGGGTGAAGAGTCTGAGGACACAATGGCTGACTGTGATGAGGAGGAATTTGATTCCCCGAGTTATCAGACCAGCTGCATCTTCATCTCCCTCATCTACATCATCAGAGGTGGGTAGAGTAGGCAAAAGCTGTACTCAAGTTAGAGTACTGTTACATGTGAACAGTATAGTATATATGTATATATGAATGTGTGACAATCAGATTACTTGGACTGATTGTCAGTGAAGCACCTTAAGATGACTTTGTTATGAATTGGCGCTATACAAATAAAGTTGAATTGAATTGAATTGAATGGAACAAAAGTTACTCAAGTAAAAGTAAAAGTAGTGATCCAAATATTTACTTGAGTAAGAGTACTAGAGTACACAGTGAAAAATGTACTTGAGTACCAAGTTACATCTTAT
>JBBBVT010000001.1:27977915-27989414 GCA_037177035.1 Craterocephalus eyresii
GCTGGTTGGAGTGTATTTAAAGGTGAAAAACAAGCATAAAATCAGAAGTAGCCAAAACCGGCCATTTATACCCTAGAGCCCAGAGGGTTAAACTTTTAACTCTGAGGCCATTTTACAGCATCACCTTTATCTGCATCTCAGCTGTTGTGTCTCCACCAGCTTGGTGCATATTAATCGTTAAAAATACCTCATTTTGATTATTTCTTTGGTTATTATTTTGTCTGTGTGTGGGCAGAACACTCAGCCACAGTGATGCAATGCACGGTTTTGACAAGCAGGCCAGTCAGGCCAATTTCAGGTCAAGGTCCACAGGAACTGTCCCGCTTCACTTGTAGGCAAGTCTGGGCGTGGATGCACTCAATGCATGGGTCATCTAATGGAGCATTTAGAAGATTTCCTGAAAATTTCATCTTAATTTGTCAATTACTTCTGAGTTATCTTGCTAACAGACAGAAAAATGTACGCCAGCAAAAACATAACCTCTGCTCTTTGGCGGAGGTAAAAATGGCACAAATAATCAATTCTGATTGTATTATTTGATAAAGTTTAATGCCATCAGTCCAAATATTTGCTTTGTTTACAATTCTGGAGATTCAGCCAATAATCTAATCCTTCTTTTATTTGCTGACACCCAGTCCAAGAATCCTGGATCTGTTTGTCCTGGACACCTACTATACACAAGTCACTGTGAGAATGTTTAGCTTATTCGTTGCTTCGTCAGCTTTCCTGGGATAAATAAACGATTAATCAGAAATCACCACAGAAGGCACATATTGAACAGAGACTGCTGTAAACCGTTTCTGAAACTACTGTGAAAAAACATCAAGTTATGTAATTCTTTGGACCAAGGCCTTCTACAGATTGCAGTCTTCAGTAAAGCTTCTATGAGAGGTTAGGAAAAACTACTTTTATTTGAGGGTAACTTGTTTGAGATATGTGTCTGTTTAAATGAGGATGTCATGAATTGTCCCGGGGGAGAAATTCAATTTATTGAACCGGCATTTAACTACGGCTCCCATCACACAAAGGAGGGCATTATATATATCAATCAGTAAACAACATTCCTTTCGAATTATGAGTCTGGTTCCAAAGCAGTGCCACACAATTCAATGCGATTCACTGCAAAGAGCTCGATGCTCGAAGTTTTGCAAAAACACTTTTAGCAGCACTGGGACTTAATTAACAAATTGATTCACCCATTTTCTGACTTGCTAACTGACCCAATTTGGCTAAATTGACGTGTCTAATATATTACTGTTTCATTCTGTGAATTATTTAGCCTAATCTTTATAGGTTAAATTTTTTTGGGTGCCGATTAAATTCAAATTGCAGTCCTTCCAATTTTTTGATATTGCATATTTTTATGATTTTTTATTTGGTTTTTAACCTCAGACCATGTGAAAAATTTTTTAATCAGGAACCATGTTTCATAAAACAAGGGCACATCACATTTAAGTCAGTTTTTAAGATTTATTCAGCAGGAATGTATTTAAACCAGCTGATAATGAAGCATTCAAAATTGGGAGAAAGCAAAGCAGCCAGACCATCATTCTGCTTGCTATAATGCCCGAAAAGTAAAAAATTTAAAAATAAATAAATACATTGAAATTTAAGTATTTAAATCTTATTTCCCACAAAAAATACTATTTTGTTGTTTTTTTATATTGTGAAATAAACAAACATCATATTCATGCGCATCGATTGAGGATGTCCCTCAGTTGTAACGGAAAGAAGATCCAAAACGTAAAAGAAAAGTTGTCCATGGTTAGACTAATACGTTTAATTACATCATGTCTGAAAAAGAAGCTTCCAGATATTAATTGGCTGTAAATCTGAAACTACCTTTAAAGATGTGCGCATACAAATTAAGACTGAAAGCCTTTGAAAGTCAGTATATAACTAAAGTGTTGCCTCTCTTAGGCATATAAATGCCACTTTAAATTCCCGTTAAGTGTCTTTGGGTTCTGTGTTGTTCTAGGAGTAAGTCATTTCTCTCGTGTCGCTGAATTGCAGGCAGAGCAGACACCAAACATATCAGTACTCTCTGGTCTAATTCAAGGACACCTTTCATACATCTGAGTACACACTTTTCTCCCTGAATGTCTACCTGTATGATGCAACTGTTGAGTCTCTTCTAGGTGGAAACAAGTCACACTACCTTTAACCAATCACAAGTAATCCATGACTAAATTTGACCACTTTATGATATGACGACTAACTGGAAGCCAATGTAAACTTGCGCAGCATATGAATTAAAATCTTAAATTTAGTGCATTCAATTCAGCAAATAGAGTATAAAAAAATCCTTACAGGGCTGGAGGCTTGGCCGGGTGGACAGGGTGGAACTGTCAACAACAAATGACTCGTGGCTATGTTGCATTTCCCCATATGTAAAGCACCTGTCAGTCAGCCTGTTTGCAGTGGCAAATGGGAGAATATGCATGCAGCCTATCAGGTGAATAACAAATACTGAACCGACACAATGTCCTCAGGCTTGGAAATATGCACATATAGATACGTTTACAAAAGAGATCTGACAAATTTAGTCATGCTCCTTGCATGTGACATTCAAGACAATTTGCATTTGAGATATTAAGCCGACGTCGAGACAGACGTGCAATTGTTACCATGAAAGAGCACCCGCAGCTGCTATTGACACAACAGATCCGTCGCAGAATAAACCTCTTATATCTTGACTGCTCCGCTGCCTGGACTGTGAGCGCTGGCTCCCACTAACAATGATGAAAAATATGAGGAGAGGATTGAAGTCATTTCTAGGGCAAAACAAAGCAGAAGTTAAATACAGAGAGACATCTTTGAAGGCGTGTGCTTAACAAGACAATGACTTCCTTACATCACAGTACATGGCCAGACCAACTTACTGACAGTTAAGTGAAGGAAGCACATTGGATCCTATGAATGGCAAAGTGTAAGAAAAATGTCAGAATTTTCCTTTAAACCCTCGCTCACTCTAAGGCAGGGCTGGGTGATGAGGACTAACCACTATCACATGATCATTTTCTATGGTGATTCAATCTTTAGCACAGTGCATTATTGTTACTGTTTAGGATTTCGAAACTATACCGAGGACAACATGGGGCGAAATGTGAAACTTCTGTTGTTCTCTTTCTCTTTTGTTTTGAATGCTTTTCATCTGGGGTGCCAGTCATAATGAGTTCATGCTTTTTCCGTTTGATGCCGGTGCACCAGTCACGCCAACCTGCTGTCTTGGTAGTCACTCAGCCGATACCTTTTTAGCCTTTTTGTGTCACCTATGCCCTTTGAGCGTCCATCGACATCAGACTAATTTTGCACACTGTGTTAATCGGCTCGTTACTCAATCCAAACCACTTTCAATATCTCTGGCATAGTGGGGTCTTTTTTATAACTACTTCATCAGTATGGGAAGATAATGTGAGATCAGTTTCAGTCTCATGCACTCTTTGGTGGCCTTCTCATGCTGCATTTACTCTCCCCTACATCTGCTCAGTTTCCTTTCCCAGTCTGCTGGCAGTCTTTGCATTTTTTATCTTCTTTTTTGCTTTTGGGTTTTGAGGTGGTTAGCTGCAATCTTACAAGTGCGTTGCCAGCTACTGGGCTGGAATGTTAAATGAATGCAATGCAGCTTCAGCTGAAGATGCATCAAAGTGGTCACAACACCCCCCACCAGAGGCCCAGATTAGGGAACTAGGATGTAGGAATCAGTCAGTACAAATGCAGAGATGATGTGGGCAGTGATGCGAGTAACATCCTCAGACATCTAATAAGCCTTCGTGTCGTCATATCTTTTTCAATTGGGTGAGTTGTCTCCCATCACGTCCAACAGTCACTATTGACCCTCCACATGCTTCAGTGATCACATGACTCTAACAGACAGTGTTAGGTTCAGGGCTGAAGAACAATGGCTCTGCAGCTAGAACTGTCACGAAAAAAAATGTTGCTATGTGATTAATCGTCTCAGAAATGATTGTGGTGAACGATAATATTGCGCCAAGCGATTTAGTTATTTTCTGATTTCCAATTATAATAATGCCATATTGATGCCTCTGCATCCTTTGAAAGATGAATACATTTTTCAAAAAAATGTTCACTTTAATTGGAAAAAATTTTAAATATTTTTATAAAAACAATAAATAGAAGCAACTCTCAGTCTCATAATGAATGAAAACCAAACAACCAAAATAAATATGATAAATACTGAAGTCATTGTAAACATAATTGCCCTTTAAGAGAGCAGAAAAAATTATTGCGGCCAGCAAAATTATGTTAATTTGTTCTAAAATTGCGATTAACTCACTTATTGCTTATTGTGAAAGGACTATCTGCAGCACAATTTTTTCAGACAAAAACCAGCTCTTAAAACAAACAAACAAAAAAAAACAGCTATAAAGGTGAAGCAGTCCATATGAAAAGAAGAAGCCTCTGGCAGTTTTAGGGTTTTTATACTCTACATATTACATCATCTCAAAATCCGGGCTTTAACTTGACAGATATGATGCAGGGGATCTGAGCAGAAACAAGTGCGGACAAAGTTCAACCACCAAAAGCCCTCAACAATAAGAACGGTCGATACCGTCATACCAGCAGCAATCTGAACTGCTGCTGCATTTAGGCTTAGATTATATAAATAGTGGTACAGTGTCGATGTAACGCTGAGGTTGATGTCTGTCATTAACTTCAAGCTAACTAAAAAGCTTTGGTGTTCCAACCTAATAAGGTTTTCACGAGAATCTGTCCAGTGAGAGTAGCAGCGAGCTATCCAGCGAGTTACGTTACAACACGCTTACAAGTTATGGCGCCAGTGTAAACGCACCTGAACTGCATTTGACAACAAATATGTCCTGAGAGAGCTTCCAGCAGTGCTGCTTGTAAAAGTAAAGTTTCAACTACAGCGTTTTAGCCTTCAAAGTTAATAATTCATTATGATGCAAATTCAACATCCAGCAAAGGCAGTGTCTCTCAGTCCTGTTACCTTTAAAGTCCCATTTATGCTCGACGCGGATGACGGATACGCACACGCACGGAGAGTTTTGTCCGTCTTCTGCGTCAATTTCGTGTGTTTTTGGTGCGTTTTCAGGCTCCTTGCGCATCCGTCACTCGACGTAGACGACAGAGTAATACCACCGGAAACCGCGTGGTCAGTGTTGAGCATAGTGGAGCAGAAACAATCCAGGGAAGAAGAACAAGAAGATAAACAGGAAGAAGAAAACCATATCAGAAGAATGAAGACGGCGAAAAAAACATTAGAAGTTGCACAAGCTATTGAAATAAAGTTCTACAAGTGTTCAGGCAGTGTTGGTGGTTAGAAACAACTTAATAGCAGCACGTTTGTGCTGCCAATCGATGTTTGAATCTAACGTCGTATCGCGGCGTTCATAATAAACACAGCACTGCCGCTTAGCGGAGGTTAGCCGTAGCAACAGAAACGACGCATGAAAGCATGAAGGCAGCGACGCATGAAGACGTTTGGAACGGACGTCGCAAATTACGTCCGTCAGGGAGCATAAATGGGCCTTAAAACACTGTCTGTTTTAAAGGTAACCCTACTTTAACACACCTGAATGAAATGAAGTCCTCGTTAGCAGGCTTACAAAAAACTTGATGAGGAAGTTCATTCATTGGAGTCAGGTGTGTTGGAGTAGAAAAACAACTACACATGCAGGTCTTGAGATATGGATTTAAAAAAAAAAAAAGATAATAGACTAAAACCAGAATGACAGTTTAGAAAAAACTAAGAACCGGTCAACACCAGGTCAACCCTCAGTTTAAGACCAAGGTAATTTAGTGATTTCAAGTTTCTGTGTAATGCAACGCAAAAAATCTAAACAACATGTAAACAAAACGTTCTTACATAGAAGAAGTTGTAACGTGTGGTTTTTAGCAGCTTTTGGACGCTGCTGGGCGGCGACGGCTCCAAAAATGTAGCTAAGTGTCACTGTGCCATCGAACAAGTCTTGAGCGGAAAGTTACATCGTGCATCTTCAAGAGTCAGCATTGCATACTCAGACATCAGCGAGCAACATCTAACATATCTAGTGACTGGCACCTCTTTCCTCTTTATATTCTTCCACCTTATATCAAACTGACCTACAGAACCTCATTTGCTTCTTTTTATCATGAGAGATTCAGCAGCGACTGGCGGTTGTGGTTTTCTGGGCTGCGGTTGTTTTGTAGCCTTTTAAAAATTTATCCAAATCTAAAAATGCTGGCCGACACAACCAACAGCTGCACCAGAGGGATATCTTCCTTCTGTGCTGACTGTACACAAGACTGGAACGTTTGCTGCTTTCCTCACCTTTACAACTAATCATTAAACGTAGAAACAGACAGAAAAGGTCTTGAGCTTCTGGCTAAAAGCTGCACTGAAATCTTCACCTTTACAACCGAAATGAAAAGCACACTTCTGGAATAATCACCGACAAGGTGCAACAGCTCAGTCTATAGGTGCTTTGCTGCAAATAACCGAAAGAGAAGCGCGGTTCACACGTGACCTTTCAGAGACATCAATGTTTCAGAAAAATCCATTTCTTCCTATGTTCAGTTTAAGAGACAATGACGTAATATTGAGCTGTCAACACAGCAGCCACATGTTTTATTTGTGGTGTAAGGACCTATTTATATCACACTGATTCACACCGGTCTGCACCCATACGAAACCTTCTATGGTTTTAATGTTTTCTTGGGAGGCCTACTTTTTCTGCTCTCTGTCCTTAATGACATTTGACACCTTGTTTATGTAGTTTCCTTCAAGAGGGGAAATTAGCAGAAGCTGTAAAATGGACAGTGCTGTTCTTGTGTTTTTGGTACATTCCCATGCAATTTCTTTGGGTCTGAACTGTTCTGTGTTTGAATGACAAATGCTTGGTTGAGGCTTTTTGCATTGTTTCTTCCTGGAACGTTTGTATGCAGCCCGTAAGGATTGGGGATTCATAGTGTGTGCTGAGATGTATCTGCATGTGACTCATATTTGAGATGCGTGCAGAAGAGGTTAACAAAAGCAAAATACACACAAGAGGAGATTATGTTCTCCAAAAATTTAAATTTTTTTCATGTATGCAATCAACATTGACCACATATTCCTTTTTCTGGGGTCTAAAAGAGGAGTAGGCTTTCAACTGCTAATTGAGACTAAAGAATAAATAGAATAAAATAATAAAAACAGAAAAAAAACACAAACCAAAATATATATAAAAAAACACTCCAAAAATGTAATTGCTGAAAAGTCTGAAAAGGAGCAGGTATAAAGTAAAAACTTATATGCTCCTGTCCCCCTACCTATAAATAATTTACTCTTCCTTATACCTTACATTAAAATTAAATCAACTTGCCAGTTCCATTCCAAAAAGAAAATTTTTAGAAAATGAAAATAAAGTACAATCACTGATGGTGATGTACATATGCACTCATGGATGCATCTATACACACTACATATTTATACATGTAGGCTACACACATTAAAGTTTAATACAATTCCTCTCGTATTACTGCATACTCTTACACGACAAACATATATATACTCCTTTTCACATAAACAAGGTTTATTATATGAATTTACATATCTTCTCTATCTTTATATTTTTTGAATCATACCTTTCTTTCATAAACCTAATTAGGTTTGGCCATTGTTTCAGTTATTCCTGAAGCTTATTCCATAGTTTTGCACTGCATATTGTAAGACAGTTGCTTTTCAGTGTTTTCTTACTCTTAAAATCTTTAGACATATCTACAGAAAATGTATACATTTAAGGGCAGACTCTGAATCTCGTGTACCAGTATTAAAGTGATTTTATCATACCCAGCCGTACTTTTAACATAAACTCTTTGCAGGATCTAACAGTGAAATATAAATTAAGTGGCTAGAGAAATACACCCATATAACTGATCCTTCATCTTTTGCAGCAGATTAAAGGAATCATATATGAATCTAATCCACAGCTGTATCTCATCCAAATGGCAAACAGAAGCACATGAATGAAATCTCCCCCACTCTGCCTGACTGACGGACGGGTGGGCAGACAGGAGACAGCCCGTTTGTCTGACGTAACAAGTGACAGGATCGGGCTTGCCGCTGATGACAAATTACAAAAGCAGGGAGGCAGGAAGTGGAAGAAAGAGAGGAAGAGGGAGTGAAAAGAACCCGCCCACCCATCTCAACTCCCCTTTCACCAGCCCTCTTTGAGCCGAGGTGGACTGCTGTCCTGGAGAAAACAGAGGGGAGGAAGGGTAGCGATGACTGCTTATTGTTTGAGCCCTGCGTGTTGCGGTCCCGTTCCCAGCGCACACTCATCCAGGCTCGGCTATTTATATCCTCTCCATATCCATGCAGGCGGAGGCAGGCTGCAGCCGTTTTGATGGTTGAATACATTAACGGGACACAGCTCTGAAGTCCCTGCCTGCTGTGTGTCTATTTGTGCTACTTTTCATGCAGGATTTCCCCTTTTATAATTAGACCATGTTTGATGACGTTTCCAGAATTGTCGGCTGGGTGTTGTTCAAAAAGACGCACAAGTTTAAAAAAATAAACTAAAATCTGAATTCAATTAAAGAAATAAACAAAGTTGTCCATGTATTTGTCATATCACATTTTTGTAATGAAAACACCAAATTGTGTGGTCAAAATTAGAGTTGCTGAGACCAGGAAAATTAGCCTTTTGTCACTGGATTTAATTACCAAGAAAGCAGCTGAACAACACTGCTCTGAGAGTTTTTATGGCAATGACATCAGTCACATTCTTACCTCTAAAGCCACAGAAGAAGAAGGAGGAAAACATTTTCCAAGCTTATATTCTATTTCAGTTGTTTATCAAACTGAACTGAGCTGGTGTGAAAGACTTTGTAGACTTGTTTCAGAGAATAAAAAGTCACCAGTCCTATCAGAGGATGTAAGGGAGCAAAAATGGGCCTTTAAACCCATGACCCTGGCAGCCTCTATAAGCTGCAAACATACAGTTTCTTTGCTTAATAGCTGCACGTTCAAAATGACCAGTGTGCTTACATTCACTTGCTAGCATATAACGCATGCGCAAAGCGAAACTCAGCAGCCGGTGTCCCGGTTGTGAGGCCCCGACGGCTCTAGAAATCCACATAATAAATGTCCCTGTGCCATCAAATGAGTCCGGAAGATAGAGTTTTAAGGTTGAAAAGTTATATAGAAATGCCTATTTGAATATAAAATAATTGAATGAAAAAATATAAGATATTTATTAATCATATAAAATGAAATAAACTTGATCTCCTGCTAGTGGCAGGGGTTTTAGGCTGGGAGGTTGTGGTGTCAGTTTTTGTGCAGGTCCCGGGCTCATAAACGGTGGCTGCAGCTATAGTGTTGTGTAGTTCGTGCATTATCACAACTATGTTGATAAATAAAAACGTGTCCACCTTCAGGTCTACTGCTGGATGAAAAGGTTGACTGTGAACTGATCTTTTGACATTTATTTACAGAATTTTCCTGAAAGAAAGAAAAAAATATCTATGTCTTTCTGCAGATCTGAGGGGAGCTTCAATCTTCCTGCTCTGAGCTCATATTTTCTGTAGATCATCCGTTAATTTACATTGATGCTTATGCTTTTTCTAGCTTTACTGCACAATGGAAACCTGGATTTAAACAGCTTCTTGTTGGATTTAACAGCTTCTTCTCCAGCCCGTCAAAGCCATCAGTCCAGGACCTGAACCTGGTCTTCAGTTTGTTTCAGTAAAGGTGTGAAACTGGAGAAAGTGAGGAAGCTGAAACATCTCACAGGGAAAAGTTTGAATGGGTTTGCATCCCCTACAGTTGAGACCACCACTGGACTGTATGAGACAGGAGAGTCACGTGCACTTTCTCCCTCCCACTCCTGTTGCTGCTGTCAGACAGCGGATAACATGAAGAGAGTGAGGGCAGTGACAGAAATCCGATGTAAACGTATCTGAGACGATATAGACGGATATAGAGCCAAATCCTGGACCATTTTGAAAATCCTACAGGATGCATTTTCTACCTGTCAAAATGTCCCGGTAAAAGAGGATGTCTGATCTTACTGTGAAGTTCGTACCTTTAATTGTGGAAGTGAAACCCGCCGTGACTGGCTAGTTGTTTTGGAAGCAGTTAAACTAGCATGTGGCGATACTGACAAGGCTTCTTTTGCTAGTTGCTGTGATTTTTAACACAAGTTGTTATCCACAATGTAAAAATCTACATCATTTTAAGACTGTAACGTATCAGACGCAGGACACGTACCTCGCAACAAACAGCCTGCTGTGTTTTCATGTCTATGAGTGCAAAACTTCCCGCAATACACTTAGAAATATCAGTGATGTGAAAAATTTACAAATCAGTCTCAGATTTCTAAAAATTGATGAGGATATGAAGCTTAAATCTCTGCTACAAAAGATCAGGGATGCTTTATTCAGGCACGAGCACTAGCAGCTCCTGCTGGTAATGTAACAGCTGCGCCTGAAGAGCAAAACAAAAAGAACAAAGAAAAAACAAGAAAAAGTGCTGTTGCTGTCTAAGACACGAAAAGATAAGGCACCAAGCTAATCGCATGTTTATTCTTTTTTTGGTACCAACTGCGAGTGTGAGAGCTTCAGACGTGTTGGTGGGTGTTTGGGAGAGACTGAAGGGACTCGCCTCCATCAATTAATTATTTGATCAGCGTGAGATGCAGAGGATTGCTCACTGGGCTACAGAGAAGCGGAGCGACTGAGGACTACTCAAGCCTGACTTTCAAAGCACGTGTTAGGAGAGGTAAGAGTAGGGTGCTCGGCTTGCAATAAGGTGATGAGAAGTTTGGGATGCAGACTGAGAAGCAGCTGGAGGATGGAGATTCTGAGAGGTGGACTGCTCTCATCACAAACATGCATACATTTAAAAACAAAATCATCAATATGCAGCTACTTGTTTATGTTTACATGGTCTTCATCCCTGCTTTTAGTGTACGCCATCTGTTAAATATGAACGCACATAGCAGCTTTAACATCCAAGGATGTGAACAAACGATTAAGGAAGAAGCCAAAACACCGCCTGCTGCTTTCATTGCTTCTCCTCCTCTACTGATGGCAAAGCATGACAAGTCCTCCATTCAGAACAGTGGAGGAGATGAGGAGGCAAAGCACGAGGATGGTGACACAAAGAATCTCATTAGAGGCGGCCTCAGCAGGGTGCTGGTACAATATGGCAGCAGCTTTAGCAGCAACCGCAGCTCCAAATCTCTGAAATAAAAGACGAATTCAGCGGCAGCAGCACTGACAGCATGGAGGAAAAAAATCTAACTCAGTGGACTAAAAAGAAGCGTGTCAGGAGGAGGGAGATGCACAGGGGAGCTAGGGATAGGGCTGTCACAATTATTACAATATTCGTTAATCGCGAATATTTTTCTTATTCGCGAATATTTTTCTTTTTCGCGAATATTTTTCTTATGCACGATAACCGCTTATCCAGCAATAAAACATCAGATATGATGCAGCCGTCCTGCGCGAGGCGTCAGTGGCAACGTGTGAGCACACAGCTGTGGTGTGATG